>JAQIWU010001328.1:0-17239 GCA_034696445.1 Isotomiella minor
TGACTAGAGACGTTCTTCCATCTGCTCTTTGCTTTGAAGAACAGAGAGATCGACTACAATATTACGCTTTGCTCTGGCTACTGACCATTGGCAATACCCTTCGTCAGGTTTGATTTGTATTTATGGCTTGCTCATGTTAAATCTGGAACACTACAGAAGAGTGGAGAGGAGGGAGAGAGGTCAGAGATAGTGAATGTATTTTGGCGTTATTACTGACGGTGTTTGGGTTCATAGGGTTTTCATTTTGTTCCTAGGGCAAGGATTGTGTATCCTCACATTGACTTGACCTAAGTATAACTACTTACAAAGCCTTCTCCTTTCCCTTTCTATTATTGAGTGGCGGTGGTACTGGTGGAAATGTCAATAAAGATCTGTTGGATGAAGAAATTCCTTCCTTAGTTTCTTCTTCTTCTTTTTCTGCGGCATTGCTTTCACCCCTTGAAACCCGTGGTAAGAAATGCTTGGCAGCAAAGAGGAAGTCACAACTGACTTGAATGAGAGGAAACAGATAAGAGGAGAAAGTATTGGAGATGACACTTTCTCCATTCCCATTCTTCTTCTTGTCTTCCTCCTCTTGTTGCTGGTGGTAGAGTTGGAGGAAGCTCACTTCTTTGGCATCGTTATTATTAGTATTTTTCCCAATATCTGTGTTCCTGCCTCCGTTGTTGGACACCTCTTGTGGTTGTTGCTGTGGAGAAAATTCACCACCAACGCTGCCGTCATCACTAAACATTACTGTCACCAAGACAGTCAATAGAGTGGCAAATGCGTAGAGTAATAACACATCACAACAATTGAAGGAGGCCAAAGTCACTGAAGACCCACCGCCCGTCATTGGCTCGGCACATTGTCCTAAGGGAAAAATACACAAAAGAGTCAGAGACGCATTCTTTCATTCATTCATTCAGAAAGAAAAATCACTTTCTCCTCCGCCCCAGAAAAAAGAAGCAAGGACATAAAGGAGAAAGGTCCAAAGGTACTTTCACCACCAGACAGACAAATAAAAGAAAGTAAAAGGATAGGGACGGAAGGGTAGGAGGAATAGAATAAATGACGGGGAAGAGGACAGGACAACACAGATTACAAACGGACAGACAGATACAAGAGAAGAAGAGTGACTAGGCTAAAAAATGCTGGGTCGGGGCAACAAAAAAGAAAGTGAAAGTAGCAGGGTTACTCTAGGATTTATTTATGTTCAAGATACCATCGACGGTGAGATTAAATGCCCAAACGCCTTCTCCACCATTGCTTGTGGCTGCTTTACTACTGCTTGATGATGACAGGAGTGAGTCCCTTCGACATGTTTCACTACTGCTAAGAAACTGGAGACCCTCATCAGTCTCCGTGTAGGTGAAACAATAGCGACTCGCCGTGGTGGATGAACGGCTTAATGGAGATGCTATCAGAAACCCTGTCCCCGTCCCATTCTCTTCCCAACTCCCGTGACACTCGTACGCTGTGTTAAAAAGGAACATTTTTACTTAACTCCCATTAAGAGACTGTCTTTTCTTTGCCGATTATTAATCACAAGCTTCTTACAAGTGATTGCTTCCTGCGCTGTGCATTTGGAGTGAAAGTCCATCGTCGCCCTTTGCCCACAGCCCACGACGACGGAGTGAAAGTTGCCACCACTCCCAGCATTGCCACCACCACTGCTTCCTCCCCCGCTTCCAGAGGAGACTGGAGGACAGAAGGGCTCCCCTTGCGAGGATGTGGCGGTGGTGGTCATATACTTGCCCAGGTAAGGGCAGCGATGATGTGTGGTGGACGAACTAGCATCCGACCTGACGAGGGTGAGGAAGGGACGAGTGGGAGAAGACTCTGACGACGTCATCATGGCTCCGGCGTTGTGACAGTCGTACTCCTCATAATAATGCCCTGGTGAGCCCATTTTCCTCATTTGAAACTCAATCACGTGACTGTGCCTCTTGTAGATGTGGATGCAGACCAGGGTGTTCGTGCTGTGAGGGCAAGAAATGAAAGTCATTCATCGATAAGAAGAAGTAAAAGTGAAAGTGGAGCAGTTATCCTCTTACCATCCTTCCGTGTGTTGAGCCACCACTGCCACGTGCTCATCTGGAACAATCTCTTTGACTGTTTGACAACTGACTCGTGTTCCTCCAGACAAGAGATTGAATGGGTTGCTGCTCTGGTGTCCAGTCTCTGAAGGAAAAGCCTTCAAAGGTTGATAGTGGTGGTGTTGAGTATTGGATGTTGTCGTCAAACCCTCCTCTGGACTAATGTTTGCAATTAAGATGGTAGAATTTGATGCGTGTCCCCTCTTCACAGATAGTCGTCCGTTCAAAGAGTGCCAACTGTGAGACATGACCCAAGACGGAAATCTGCACTTGGCCCCTCCACCATCACCTCCAGTAGCATCCTCACTCACTGCATTAAAAAAGACAAAGGGATATAGAAGTTTGTAGACGCAGGAGGGGTGAAAGTGAAAGCGTTCCTAACGGATGTAGGTAATAACACCAACCACCCAGGAATATGCATAGCATAGCGTGAAAGTAATGCTCAACACGACTTCCTGGCCTCGAACGTGACAATCAGACCCTTTTTGTTCTGGATGAGGAGGAAGGGAAGTATGGAAAAATTTCTTTCCTTCCTCCTCCTTTCTCTCATCCTCAATCAGGAGAGAAGGAGACAATTCCACTTTACTTTTACTTGCACTCTTGCACTTTCTCCCCTCTCGTTTCCTTCCTTTCCAAAATGGTAATTGTCATATTTTTAAGTAAACTAGTTCATTTCCATTCAGAGCGAGTGCTTTGCGCCAGTTAGCTGCAAAATTAACGAGATGTGATGTACCAACCCCGAAATGCTACTTTCACTTTAGGTTACTTTACTTTATTTTAGTGTTGTAAAGTAAAGTAAAGGAAAAGTACAAGGCCATTTAGCCTCTTCATTCTTTCTCTTCTACTCCCCCACATCCCAACCGCTCCCCTTCCTCCTTTCCTTTCCCCTCTCTCTCCTCTTTTCATAACTTGACATCATCATAATATCGTAAAATTGTATCAAGTTGAGAGGAAGTTTCCATTGGTCTATTGTCACCTTCATTCATTCATTCAACCTCACGCCACGTGTGTTGTATGCATTGTGTGTGGTTTTATACCTTTGGTGAAAGTCATGGTTTTGGCTCCATCCGTAGGGGAGAAGAGTCCGTTACACGTGGCATCCCCAGACACGGCCAACTTGACGACAGTCTGACCTTTCACAATTTCATACATGAAGCATCTGTATCTCTCCTCGTTTGAGACGGCCAGTCGGCTGCTTATCTTTCCCAGGAGAAAGTCGTTGGCGCTCTCCTTCCACGTCCCGATGCACTCCAACTCTTCAACTGCAAGAATAGAATAAATAAATAATACAATACAATGCACATTGTGTGCCCGATTGAGTGAGATGCACGCATTGACTGGCAGACAGATAGAGAAGAGATGAAGTGAAAGTGGAGAGAAAGTAACGTAGCGTAAATGTCAACCCTCCCATTAGCCATTACCACAGCCCAGCCTAATGTAACGTGATGTAATGTAATACCATTATTAAGGGCTATAGTAATGGCTGCTACGATAAAAGTGAAAGGGAATGTGGTCAGGTTGGTGAGGTGCACTCATCACAAAGGATAAAGGTGTACCACTGTAGGGCGGACCCATGATGATTTTGACAATCATTCTGGCTGAGAGCACATCATTCAACCAACCGTGCCGAACCACAATGTCAGTCTATAGTCTCATTACAAAATGTGTGCACTTTACTTTCTCTTCACCCCGTCTATTCAAATATTCTATTTCAATTGGAACTTGGAAAGGGATGGATGATGTTGGGCTCATCTCTAATGTAAAGGGGAAGTTGTTGGAATTAAATTGTATTAACAGAAGCCAAAAAGCTTACCCATGCTCTCGGATTTGGACACGTCAGGGCAGGATTGATACTTGAGTAGGAGTCTGGATGGTTCTGTGCACGTTTCCACATTAGATACTGGGTTTTTGCAAAGTCCTGATCCCTTGTTATAGGTGAAAGTAAATGGACCTCTGCAATATCAAGACATACTTTTTAAGTGGGGTGGAATTAATCCTCCTGACCATAACTGAGTTAATTAAATCAAATGAAACCCATCAAACTCAAAACCCTTAAGGCTTAATTTAATCCCAATCAATCAAATGAGTTTCACTCTTCAGTTAGAAACCTCTCTTGATGAAAGTAGTGTTGCTTCATTTAATTAATCTAATTGGAGAGGAGTTGAATAGCCGCTTTCCAGAATGTACAAACATATCCTTACCTGAATGGGCATGGAATTGGTGGGGCATCAATTCTGAAAAGTGAGTAGAGTGCATCATCTCCTTGAATGTGTCCGCACAATCTTTCCAAACTATCTTTGTCCTGACAGTCTTGTGCTAAAGGGAGTAAAAATAAATATTACACCCACTGTTCATTCATTAGCTATTGAAAATATGCAAGCGGAGAAAGCAAAGATACGGAACAGAGTTTTGCTCAAGCTTTGACATTTTACGATCTGCTGCTTAATCATTCGACCGACTTTAAGGGAGTGAAATTGAAAAGTTGGTTGATAGGAAAAGTTTATTATGTTTGTTTTAACTTTCAAGTCCGATTTCTTGATTTTATCTTTCTTTGGAATGAAATTGTTTGAGCGAAAGTTAGAATAAAGAAGCTTGACGACAAGGAAACTCACTCAAATAATTAATGATGGCAAACGCAAAGTATCATTTTAAGCTTTTGGCTATTGACTAGGAGGTAATTCTGATTTGAGAGAGTCTTCCTTTTTCCTTTATTTTATTCGATGTCTTTTGCAATTATTAGCTATGATGCATGGCTTCTTTTCTGGACACGTGACCAATGAGACAAAATTTAGCTTAAGTCTTTTTATGTGGATAATGGATTGCCATCTTTTCCCTACCTGTATCATTTTTCTTTCCATCACACAAAGACGACAAGCTTAAAAACCTTAGCATCATTTTGTCATGTCTGTTTTTGTTATTATTATGCGACAAAGAAGAGTAAATCCGTACGAGCACGTCAATTAAGTAGTGCATTGTTCAGGGCCATTGTTGTTGTATTGTGTTTTTACCACTGGACAAATTATCATGCTTTCCCCGTTGCATGGCTTGATCCCTTCCTTTCACAAAGAAGAAAAAGAAAGAAGAAAAAAGGAAAAGGAAATGAGATCTCTCTTCCCTTTTGGCTCTCTCCTATTTCTTTTTGCCACGTGCATCGACTTTCTCCAGTCCCTAATATCTCAGACTCCTTTACATCCGCATCCTCTAAGGTTGAGGTGGGCAATAGGAGTACTGCATCATCCTTCGTACGTGCCTTCCTACCTGCATCAATGGATTTTTCTTTCTCTATCTACATGATCCATCCTTTCCAGATTTTGACTCTGACTTTGACTTTGAAACCTTCCTCCCTCTTTCTTCAAGGGAAAAGTGAAAGTGAGTAAACTAACGGATAGTATAAAGTAAAGTAAAAGTAAGTTCATATCAATCATGGTGGGTTATCTTATCATATCATACCTCACGCACTCACTCTTCTCAGGTACCCTAGCCAAGTCTGCAGGATATGTGCGTTTACAACAAAAGCTCAAATTGTTCTTCTCTCAAATGCACCCAGCGTAGCCTAACACACTTCCCCCATCGAAATTGGAATTCACTTCTCTTCTTCATTCTTCCCTTTCGGTTGAGGTAGAGAGAAGAAGTGGAGGTAATTCCAATCCACATTTGTATGGATGTGTATTGCTTTTTTATTCAGAAACTTTTCTTTTTTCTCATAAGAACTGGATTTATTTGAAGTGTAGGATTTAGCCAGGAAAAGAAGAAGTGAATGCAGTGCAGTCACTTTAGATTGGTTGGAGAGAAAGTTGACTGACTGACTGAAAGGTATAATAAAAGGTAGAGAGAAGTGGAGGGGAAAACTTTTGTGATTTTGTGGACTTATCAAATGGAGATGTGATAGATCATCATCATCGTCCTATCTATCGGATATAGTCCACGTCATGATCTTCACAAGATTATTTCCAAATATTCAGGTAGGAAAGGATAGACAGATGCTTTTGCCAACGACCCATGATTTTAAGCCTTAATGGAAGAATGGGGAGCTTTGAAGTCAACTCATGTGAAATGATGTAAATTCCTAACATCAAGTAATGTACTGATCGACGTGCCTGTTGCTATGCCATCACAAAGTTTTTGTTACTTTCTCCATGTGGCTCAATTGAACGCGTTTATATTTACTCTAAATGAAAATGGCAACCAACAGTGCAGTTAACACCACCTTAATCTGCGAAGGATTAACTCAGGTAGTCGTAAATTGCACTCCTGGCAATAATCTAAAAGGAGAGAAAAGTGAAGTCCCGCAGGGAAGCAAAGGGCAATTAACGAGAAAGCATTTATTTGATTTCATTTAAGCGGAAATGCATGCAAATAAAGCAAAGCGATGAAACTTTATCATTACTTACTCTCTTTGTACTGGAGTACGTTCACATGGGGTTGATTTATAACCACACATCGATGACAGTTCCCCCTGAAAGTGAAAAAATACAAAGACAATATAATAGTGAGTCCTGTGTAAGTACTTGTGTGTACAGTTTTTCCATCTTAAACTTTTAGTCCAGTCACGATTCCACTTACTTTACTCTCGCACTCCATCATAATCAACGACAAAAACAAAAAACAAGTTTTTAAAAAGGAAACACTTTATTTTTTCTTCCACTTTGAAAGAAAAAGTGTTGTGTTTCATTGGCAAAGAGAAATATGAGAAGAAGAAAAGATGTGTCAAAATAAAATGGAGACTACTGTATAACATTTAGAAGACATTTCCGTTGGTGGTAATGCTACCAGTGACGATAATACTAATGGCCTTTCAGTTCAAGAGCGTCCTTCCTGCTTGTTTATTCCGTGGATGCACAAAAATAGTTGGAGAAAGAAAGGTGTGGGTGATGTGATCAACTTTCTCCATTACGTACTTTTTTTTGGAAGAAGAGACTAAAGTGAGTTAAATACGTTAGTTTCTAGTATGGTTTGGCGTGCTAGCTTGGCACTTTTTCCTCCTACCAAAGGTACTAAGCAAGCAGAGGAGTGAGCAGTAGTGGCGTAGTTAATCTTACATGTGGTCACCGCATAGCCTACGCGCCTATGAGTGCATTTACAGAGACTCCCTTTGAAGTCGAATTCCGGAACTTAGTTTGACCACATCACAAGGACAGAGGGAACAACAACGAACAAAAACTTTTTCAACGAACGAATCAAACCCAACCGCATCCCATCAAATACACACACACACACCCACATGCACACGCACACACGGTCAAAAGTTTGTTTTTCTTTCTCAAAGCAAAAGAAAAATACGTGGGGTATTTATTTATTGACGTGCCTGTCACAAACCGATAGAATGAACGTCACAAAATGAATAACTTTTCAAACTGTTGACAGACCCACGCGTGACTAGGGATAGACGCATGACACTGCGGACTCTTTGCAGCGTTAAACTGCCACTAACAAAGTAAGTATTTCCTGATTGCGAAGGAAGTGCCACAGGCTTCATACAGGGCCATTACAAGTATCTAGGTATCATATTGCATTATATCGAGAGGGAGGAAGGGGGAGAAAGTAAAGTGCGGGGGATGAGAGGAAGTGCGTATCGCGATTGTACGATTCGTCATGTTCATTTCCCCAGCAGTTTCTTCTGCTATGATTTATGGGCGGAGGGTAGTTTCAATTATCATCATTTTATATCATTGCACGATTGTACATTCCTCCGGTTGTAACGACGTGAAATGAATACTTGAGAGAAGAAAGGAAAGAGGCCTTTTGGTCTTAAGATATTAGTTCAAAATCTCGGTGGTGGTGGTGTACTGTTGCAGGTAAAGTCATGGTCACCGCAGCAACTTTCTCATGGCATTGTCATTGAAAGAGGATTATCAAAGTGTAATACCTGACTCTGTTGGATAATGCTAATTCAAGTAACAATAATTCCCTGGTTACAGCCGCAGACTTAAGCCACAAAATTAAGACAGGGGGGAAGATAAGGACAATAGAACCCAAAACCTTGATGAGATTTTCTTTCTTACTTTACCTCTCCTTAGTGACAGATCATTACCCAAATTAAACGAATGGCAACAGATTACTTTACTTTCACCTCTTCTCCTTTCTTTCTAGGGGAAGGGTGCAAAAGGAAGATGGACAAGACACAGGAGAGAGGTAATCACACTTTGCTTGACTTGAATGAATACAGAGTAGTTAACACACTTTGCCTTCTCTCTAATGAAACTATCAATTAAGACAGTAAGACCTCCACAAGACTTTCACTACGTCTTTAATTAACTTGTCTAGGGCTAGCACTTCCTCCTTGTATTCCGCCCACTATTTCTACCTCAAATATTGCAATGATGCAGCAAAGAATCCCTCTCCCAGCAGCAGGTAAAAAACTTACACATTAAGGCAAACCAAACCACAATTATGGCAGGAAGGAAGAGGATCGTGCTGGGAAAAAAATGTGTGCAATGGAGGAAGGAAAGGAAAGATGAGAAGAGGGAGGAAGTGAAAGCAATGCAATTCAATGCAAAAGGTGACTCCTCTAATTTCATTTCATTACACATTCTGACCACGAAGTCGATGGAAAGAAAGGCTGTCTTTCCAAAGCCAACTATCTTCAGCCAAGTAAAGTGCCTTCATTGAAGAGAGGGAAGAGGAAGAAAGGGTTGAGGCACGGACTCCGCATCATTTGTTCCCGGGAGAACTACTAGTTCAGTTTAGTTTAGTCCCATTCATTCCAAGATACGTATCTATCTTAGGGAAGAGAGAGGAGCCAGTGGAATTATTATTAGCATTATGATCATGCTGGCTGGCAATTCAGCCCCACAGTTGTTGTAATGTAACCAGTGATGTTATGTTCTGCTGTAGTATATGTGATATGAGATGAGATGCTATCGCGTCTGTTCTAAAAAGGAAAACTCAACATGCAGACCCACTTTCTCCATTCATTCATCTAAAGTATAAGAAATAAAGGGAAGACGGGATCTCTCCCGGTTTCCTTGGAAAGGAAGGAAGACAAGGAAGACAGTGTCATGGCACTGCTTTCTCTCTGGATTGAAGGAAAGGTAAAAAGTACAACAGAGAAGAGACGGGTAAGGGCAGAAGAAGAGAAAGGAAATGGCAGATGAAATCACATCGTCATCATGTCATATCACTTTGAAATCATGGTGGTGGTACACACAAAAAGGAAAAGTCGTGTCGTCTTCTTGAACGTATAGCAAACTACTTTCCAAGAAAAGCACTTATTCATCTACCTGTCCCCGACAGTCCCTTGTGAAAAGATGAACAACAAATGATGCCAATTCTTAGAGATACCCAAGTTTTTTTTTTGCGGCATGACATCAAATCAAAAGACTCAAGACTCACACTTGCCCAACTAAGTGACAACAATCTCATGAAAGTCAAAGTTTTTTGTCATATCGTAAAGTCAGAGTGGGAGAAGTGATCGAACAAAATGACTACGACCAAATTAAATCAATCTTATCTTCTTCAAAAATGTCGAGCGACAAGTTTTTTAAACTTTCTAAAACTTTTAGTTTGTCTGCTCTACTGAAGACATAGGTACACCAATTTGGGTGTGAAACTTTAACTTTCTCCAAGAAAAATTGAGATGGCAAAGGCAAAGCACGAAAGGAAGAATTGCTAAATTTAGACAGATACCCCTTTATGACATAAACTTTTGCTTTTCATCGAAAACAAGTTTTTCACAATCAGCATGGCTAAATTTACTTTCCATTTCGAGTGTTGAGACAACAATGGTGAACATGATTATTGAAAAATTTACAAAACAAAGTCACATTACAAAATATGTAACTGCACTACAAATCAATGAAATGCGTTCGCGGAAATAAATCGTGTTTTTTGATGATAAATAGCAGTTAATGGCTAGAAAAGGATATACATTTTGTTGTTATAAGACCAACTTTTCCACACAGCATTATTGAACCAAGAGATCAGATCAAACAGTTTTGGGGAAGCCGAGTCAGAGAAAGAAAACCCGTGGTCGATGTGATGAAAAAGAAAGAAAATAGAAGAAAATATTGATCACCGCATTTTCACTATTTACCTAACCTCCTTTTCTACTCGTATGCTTTCTCTTCATGTCTCTGTCTCTACCTTTCTTTCTTTGTTCGATCTTGAAGGATTATTCGCAACCTACAAAGCCTTCCAGGAAAAATCACCTGCAAGGCAAATATTTATATATTTGGGTTATTAAGCACTTCAAAAAGTCCTTTCGTTCCTCGATTCCCTCTAGTTTTATTTCATGTTTGGCCACACACCTAATAATACGAAATGAACCTTTGCTAGTCCACCATAACAACCACTCAATTCAAATGTATATTGAAAATATAGAAAATGAAACTTCTGGCTTCTCATCGAAGAAAGAAAGTTCCCTCTCGTACCTTCTTTTACTGATAACATTAGACAAATGAATGAATGAAATAAAATTGCATTGCTCGGCGTGACCATATTTGAACGAGGGTGGGTGGAACAATGGGAAAATTGTCTCGGCTAGCTACACACACACCCATAAAAGGGGATGACACCGCCTTCCTGAATGAGGGAATGAATGAAAGTGATCATAATAATGTAATCACTGCTACTCTAGCCATTCTTTCTTGTAGGGAAAGAAGAAGAGATGGCAATAATAAGTGAAGGAGAATGCCGAATGGTGAAAGCTAGGGCTCAAGAGTCCTTTCATCACTTCACTTCCTTCATCACAGCCAAAGAGGTATGGACCTAAATTCAAATGATGGTGAAATCAAATCAAAAGGAAGAAGTGAAGTGATGACCATCATGATGAGATTGAGTGGCACACGAACAGAAGAATGTCATTCACTTCGATAAGGACTTCTCACACTCGTTCTTACAGAAGAATGCCGATTATACTTTCACTCTTGATAATGGTGGTGAGGAAAGAGATGCGATGACGAGAAGAAAGACGATGATTGCGACTACCTAATGTCTATGTCCGGTTAGATCAAATAATCACATTAATTTATTTTAAGTATGTCCTTCCTCCCTTTCTTCCTTTATTCGTGCCTCTTTCTTTCATCCTTGGTTTGAAAAAGAAGACACTTGTGTCTTGATTAAAGTGTTCCTCGATAGTATAGAAGTTGGACGATATCATTGGTGAAAGCGAATTAGTCCTACTTCAAAGGCAACTTCAACCTAATTTCTTCTAATGTGACAACGAAGGCCTTGGAAGGAGAATTCTATCTATTCTCCACCATCAAACGGACTTGCAGGAATTTGAAGTATTTTAAAAAGGACGTCTTCCCCCAAATTAATTAGAAAAATGGAACGGGTAAAACTCCTTTTTAATTCACTACATATCATTTTTTAAGGCCTTGACTACCTATTATCTTTCGTCTTTCTTGAGAGAGAAGTGTAATGTCCTATCGTAAAGAAGAAGCACAGGAGACCCACTACCACGCCCTAATTGGATGGTCTTTTAATTTGGATAATAATTAGAATTTATGTATCTACATACATAACATTCATGTACTCCTGAAGAAGAGCAAGGAGACAATGGGGTCTCTCCCATGTTTAAAGACGCCCATCTGGAGAATAATAAAGGAGACAGTTGCAAAAATATATGGCTTAATTACATCCGAATTTTTATTCTCCCTTCTTCCTTGTCCTCCATTTCTTCTGAGCTACAGCAAAAAGAGTATTATTATGAATTTATGTGTAATAGTGCAATAGAATCTACCCTCCTCCCTCAGTTCTATTTATCATGAAAGTGAAAGTGTACACATAATAATAGCCAAACAAGGGAGAATATGGCCACAAGGAAGGATGAGGGAAGGGGAAAGTATGGAAAACATTAAGTGAATAATATCCAGGATGGGATAAAGGGCGAACGTTTTTCTTATACTTTCTCTTTTCTGTTTTGGAATTTGAATTACACCACATTCCATCCACATAATGCACATCAGAAGGAGCATATTTTTAATAAGAATTATGTTTTTATTATGCAAGCACTCCTCGGCTTGGTCAGATCAGACACAAAATCTTCCCCTTTCATCTCATTTCACGCTGTCCGAACTTTCTTCTAGTTACCAAAAGAACATTTTAATGTACCCCCTGGCAAAAAATTCTTAGACATCTGTAAAAATATGTTTCGTATAAATAAATACAGATTTTTTGGACTCACTTTTCCACGAAGAGGAATTTATCTCCATCACTTTCATAACAGGTTCCTTTCCCTTCGATTGCCTTGCTGTCAATCACCAACGGATTTTGAAATCCTTGCTGGAACCAACGTCCTCTCCAAGGCTCAGGGAGTTGGCAGACTGCAAAAAAAAGAAATACATACATTTTTATGGAAAACTGTAATGGTGATTGTGATGTGGCCATAAAAATCATCATAATTTGAAATGTATGCATATATATCTAGATATAAGCTTAGATATCGGCATAAAACACCATATAAATCAGAGTACAAACTTTCCCTGCCCATTTATCTGGACTTATCTATCTATCTCTAAAAAAAGTTGGGGAGAAAGAAGGATTCATGCTAAGTTAAGTTAAGCGTTTGGTTAAAGATGACCGTGGAAAAGGAAAGGAGGTAAAGCCATCCATAAAATATGGAGAAAGTTAGTAATGTATGTGTGTGAAAGTTTAAAGATAAATTGCGTTCTCTTCAACATTTCTGTGCTTCCTTTTTCCTTTACAAGCCACTTTATTTTGAATCCTTCTAGACTCAGAGAGTCAGGAAGGGTACAAGAATAAAATTTAAGCGGCTAATATGTAATTCATGCAAGCGGGCATATGAACTAATTAAAATAAAGTGAAAGTTCCGTCTGAAAAAGGGTTTGAGAAACAGGGTCTTTTTTCATTCCTTTCTTCTTCCTTCCTGCCCCACATTACAATGCATTACACTTGCAGTAAAAAACATGAAACAAGGAGTAACGGACTCTGCTAAAAAATCAGCAACTTCAACTTTAGGTCGTAAAATAAAAGTAAGCAGTTAGCCACAGACACAGATCATAGCAGATGATATCATATCGCAGAGTTCTCCGGAGGTGGTACACTTTCCCTGCAAAATATTCCCCTTCTTTCTTGCATCCTAACTTTCACCGTAGGAAGGAACATTTCAGACTTTGCCTGGTTAAGTTAAGTTGAGTTAAGTTGTTTTTGCATACACTCATGCATGGACATTTTATTTTGTGAAAAAGAAAGTCCCATTAAAGTAAGGAAGAAGGGTGGCAGTTACAAGGATGATGGAAACAGTGGAGACGACGACGAATATCATAGGACAGCGATATTGTGTGGAGTTTCCCATTAGGAGTCTTGGATAGTTTTATATGTGTGTGCCTTTCTCTTTCTGTACTTTTTCTTTTTCCTCTCTACTCCCCCGCCCCAAACCCTTGGATCCTTTGTACTGAGAGGAAAATGGAAAATGCTGTGAGACACAAGGAGGAGAGAAGGGCTTAATCTTTTATGCAACATGACTTTCGCAGACAGCTTTTTAGCCGCCACACGAGCATTAGTATAGTGATGGTGGCTGGGATGCCATAAAATTCAAAGTAAAGTGAAACATTAAACAATCTCCAGCCATTCATCCTCTGTCTGGATGGATGAAGAAGATATTCCAAAAGATGTACATACTTTCTCTACAACAGAGAGATATCCAACAAAAATTACCAACATAAGGATAAGCCTTAAATTCATTCCATTTCTGTACACTTTACGTTTTTAGGTAAGTAGAGAGTGAGAGAGACAGTGAAAGAGGCAAGCAACTTTCACTTCACTTTCGCACATAAATCCAATCCAATAGAGCACATAAACTTCAAGTGGAAAGGATGAAGACAAGGAAAGTAAAGGGAAAGGGAAAGCCTCTTAAATAGCTTCTTACCATTTTGGTTTAGTTTGGTTTGGTTTTTGGTGCTTAGCTGAAGGGTCTACTTCACTTCGTCAGGGAGATAAAGCTTAACTTTAGTGGATGGTTGGACACGTCATGCCATGCCATTGGAAAATATGAATTTTTAGCAGGTCGTCCTTTCTTCCCGGCCATTAGCTTTTAGCGTAAGACAAGACAAGATTCCTTCTCTCACTCAAAAGCTTAAGTCGTCCTACCTTTCCGAGTACAACAACACATGACGACAGTGTATTATAAATATATCCTTTACTGAACAAAATAAGACATGAAGATTCGGACAACAACGCATTATAGGTGAGGACTTCTAGTTCTATCCAGGGCTTAACTCAAAATAGCTGTGCACACCTTAAAACCTCCTATGGGACGTACCTAAGTAATTTCAATTCAATTCAATTCTGAATCCATACTTCATACTCTGAGTACGGAGGCACTTTACTTTGGGATTCTGTGAGGGAGAAAGCAGAGAAGATAGACAGACAGGCATAAAGTGAAGTGAGTCGAGAGCATGGCTAATCCCCAAAATCTTTATGGAGGGATTTAAGTTAACGAAATTCTTGTGAGTGCTAGTATGGTATAGTCTCTCACTCACTCACTCACTCAATTCCAATTAGAGAAAGATGGTTTAGATTTATGTTTGTGTTTGTGAGTCTTTGAAGAATAACCCCTCCCCCTGGCTCACCTCCCACTGAAACATTAGATGAGGCAAGCATCAAAATTTCAAAGCAGACGTGAAAATAAATCTTTGAGCCTCTGAGCACATTTCTGTTACAAATTGTCCTCTTGCACTTAATTTAACTTTCTCTTACAAGAGTTAGATAGATAGCCCCACATTTTCTCACTTGCTTAAGGTGCAAAAGACGCCTACTTTTCACACCATGGGTGACCCCCATTCCTTCCTTTCAACGGTCACTTGACTGTCCAAAAATAGAAGACCAGGGGGAAAGCATTCTCGCAGCTTGTTCGTTTATCTCCAGCCTCCCATACATATTTCTCTCTCTGCTCCTTGATGGAATATGTGGATTGCATACCTAGTATTTGATTTATGGCCCAAAAAAGGGAGCAAAACTCGGACAAATTTGTAGAAAGAAAGAACGAGATGGGAGGATTAACCCTTTCTCTCTCAAACAAATCATGGCCCAAAACCAAAAGGAGAAAGTGGATGGAGCAGAATGGAATTTTCGCAGCTGAGACTCTTCTTCCACTTCAGCACCACCCATCATCAGCAAAATGTTGCTAGTGGGAAAGTAAAACAGTGAAAGCGAGATAAGATAAGACAAACTGCAGATCCAAAGCAGTTAGTTTACCGATTTCTGATACATTTCAAAAAGCATTCCTCCTCCTGACCCTTCTCTTTCTCTTTCTTCCTTATCTCGGACTTTGTGTCAGTAGTGGCTGGGTGAATGAGTGAGTGGAAAAACATGACCAAAATACAAAACAAAACAAAAGTAAGCCTCTATGGTATGCTGAATCTCAACCACTAAACTCAAGTCAGGCTGAACTAAACTACGAGGATTGGTTTTGAGAGTTGAAGAATTCCTATTCATTCAAACGTCCTCATCCTTCCAGCTTTCCGACCCAATTCAGATGATAATAATTTTTGCAACTCTCTCTCAGAGAAGAACAAATAAAGGCATCCTTTAGCTTTGCACATTATTTATAAATACTCTTTTCGTGTGTCGGTTTGAATCATATTTATTTATGGTTACCACACCAGCTTCGATAAAATCCATCAAAATCCGTCAAAAAACTTTCTCCACACATTCTTCACGGATTGGCTCAATGGAATAGATTGCAAAGTTTATTTCCCCTCTCTGTTGTGGTTGACAATGTTGAAAAGGCCTGGGCTCTCACTTTCACTTCGCTTCAGTGGAGTAACCTCAATAATTCAAACAACTTTCCCAAAGTTCCATAAGTGGCCGTGGTTTCAGGGCTACCCCTACTCACTACTACCCCCCTCTTTTCTTTTCAAAGAAATTTATGGAGACTTTGTGCGAGTATGTATGTATGTTCGGTATGGTTTATATCTATCATAATCAAAAAATATGTGTAAGTTCGTAAGTACCTGCGGAATAAAATAAAGTGGGCCATTTTGCAAGAAAACTATACTTCACTCATACTTTCACTTCTTTCTTTACCCCACCGTAATAACTCAAATAATCAATAACTATCCATTCATGTTCCTGTCCGGTCGGATGCCATGAATGTAATGTGGTTACTCGTTAGGGTGGTTTCTGTGTCTAACTATGGTTCCTTGTAGCTGCCAATTTAATTTGCGGATGTGGCATGGCAAAACCTTTTTCTACTTTCCCATCTAATTTAAGCATTTTCCCATAATTTCATCCTCTCACACACACAATTTACCTTATTTTTCTCCTGCAAAACCTAATGTAAAGGAGCGTGAACAAGGCCCAGACACGACACCACTGTGTGCCATGTATGAGTGGGTGCTTGGTCTCTTTGTCGGTCTCTTTTCCTCGCATGAAACGAAGCATTTTGTAGGTATTATTTGTTATCGGACCGGATTGGGTTCGGTTGTGTTAAAATAGAAATTCCCAAAAGAGGATTTGCATGTCACCGCTATCCCTCACTTCTCCGAACTGAACTCTTTGTCTTGCTTATTTCATTCCGTTCCAATTCATTTTGCAGTGGAGGAATTGGAGAAAGTGGAAGGGTAGAGAGAGGGAGAGATGATCGTGTTTCACGGAATAATAAATTCCATTCATTTATTTCCAAAAGGATATGAAATGATATGAAATGGTGAATGGTGCGAGAAGTGACAAGGCAGAATAACTAACGGCGGTGGTGGTGGAGAAAGTATAGAATTATCTATTTCCCTTCATCACCCCCATTTATTTTCGCAACCAGACGAGACAAACCAAACTACGTAAACAAATGTGATAAGCTTATTTCATCATCATCACATGTAGGACTTGGAATTGAATAACAGAGAATCGCGTAGTCATTCTGTGTGGGAGATAAAGTGTCGGGGAAAGCTGTGGAGATGGAGCCAATTTGTTTTTTAGCCAAACAAATGGAACACTTTAAATCTTTTTGGTAGAAGGATGACGCAAAACTAATCAACGAAAACCACAAACATATCCTTGGTCGTGAGTATCAATGTCACTCCGTATCCACCAACATAAACACATTTTGTCCAACGGAAATTCTCTAACAAACTAATTTCTTGCGTCTATTATTTTCGGTGCAGTAAAGTTTTCCTGATAATTTGGGTATATTCTTAGCAATCCTTAATCATTTCGTCATATGGAAACCATGAAAATGAAAAATGTCCATTCATTCACTTTTA
>JAQIWU010001329.1:0-17236 GCA_034696445.1 Isotomiella minor
GTTCAATTCAAAGGACACACAAAATATAATAGCACCAGCAGGAGCAGAGGAGCAAGTTGAAGTATACAGTCACAGTCAACAATAAAAGTTGTGAGGATTCTCTCATTCAATTGATTAAAAATATTAAAAGGATGGAGGAAAGGACTTGTGTATCGTGATCACACCGTAAAGTCGTCGTCGTCTTCGTCCTCCTCGGTCCAATCGTCCTCATTCATTCATTCATTCACTCAATCGTTTAACAACAACATAACATAAATAATAATAATAGCCCTAATTCCTAAAGCAATTACGACTGGCAAGAGTGCGTAAAGCAAAGTGTCCTGACAGATTGCAGCCTGTCCTCTTCATCATCATCATCATTCCCTTCCTTTTGTTCCTCACTAATTGGTTGTTTCTTAAAAGTCGACTTTGTTTGTGACTCTCGTCAAGCTTTTGCTTAAGAGAAAGAGAGAATGACGTGACACACTGACTGAGGTGACATAGTGCACAAGTGCAAAAAGTGAAGGACGTCCCATCTTGAACCTTTAAAAAAAGAACAAGTGAGGCGGATGTTGTGAGTGACTGCCCTGGTCCTTTTGGTACTTTGTTGTGGTACTTTATTCTATGCAAATGTGTGGTTGACGTCGTCGTCACCACCGAATGAACTGAAAACGGAAGAAGTTGGACTTGTCCCGGTTGTGTTCTGCCCTTCTCTGCCTTTTCTTCTTGGAGGACCCTCGACCTCCTAGCGTCTTTAAAGCCAAGTCAGTCAATCAAGACTCCAAGTGATACAAACAAGCTTCCTGGTGGACCTGGGAACTTACTAATTAACGACCATGGTAAGCCAATCAATCGGGTAGATCTAGGAGTAGGCTAAGGCTAGGCTGTATGCCTCAAATAGGATTCGGAAGTCCTTCACAAAAATAGGTCACTTTTTTTGCAAAAAGTGCAGTTGAAAAAAATATGCTGCTAAGAAGCAGAAGGATTGGGGTACTTGGGCTAGGATTTGTTGGCGAATTTAGTTTTTGTATGCCCTAATGACATGCTGATCGTGATTGTCCCACCACCACCAATTCAGTTGACCCTACAGGTTCCATTCTGATTGATGGAGAAAACTTTGGCATGACCTTACTCATCCAGACCTTTTGAAACAAATGTGGCTAATAATGACGTTTTCCTTTGTGCAGAGTCGCGGAACCCATCACCCCGCTGGTACAAGTTCGGGCAGTTCGACGGTTCTGATGGTTGGGCCTAATTTTAAAGTTGGGAAGAAAATAGGGTCAGGGAATTTCGGAGAGCTGAGACTGGGTAAGGGTCGACCGTACCTGTTGCTAATCTCAATTTATCCTTCAATTCAAGTGTTTCTGATTGTGATTGACTCGTGCCTTTTTTCTCCTTTAGGGAAGAATCTATATACCAATGAACATGTCGCCATCAAATTGGTACGATATTCATCCGGCTTTTATATGTCGTCTGAATTAGTTCTAACGATTTGGTGTATCTTGTTACAATTAACAGGAGCCTATGAAAACAAAGGCGCCCCAGTTGCATATGGAATATCGATTCTATCGTATATTAGGATCTCATGGTGCGTAAAAGCTTGCCATTTTTCTCTGCGTAGAATGCTTGAGAAAGGGTGTACTGATGAACGGTATGACTTTTCTTTCAATACAGAGGGAGTACCAGAAGTGTATTATTTTGGACCGTGCGGAAAGTACAATGCTTTAGTGATGGAATTATTAGGACCTAGCCTCGAAGACCTTTTTGATCTCTGTGGCCGGCGATTTTCCTTAAAGACTGTCCTTCTTATTGCCATCCAGCTGGTAACAATTTAATTCAACCCTTATAACTCGATGGACTGCAGTCACTAAGAAAGCATCGTTTAAAAATTACAGCTACACAGGATAGAGTATGTACACTCCAAACATCTGGTGTATCGAGATGTCAAGCCAGAAAATTTCCTAATCGGTCGAAGTTCGAACAAGAAAGACAAGGTTATCCATATAATTGACTTTGGCCTAGCGAAAGAATACATCGACCCAGAAACCAATAAGCACATACCATGTAAGCTGATTTGTTGCATTATGATTTCTTACCACCGGAGCTATCATATTTTAAACTTGCAGATAGAGAACATAAAAGTCTCACCGGCACGGCTCGATATATGAGTATTAATACACACATGGGACGAGGTATGCATGTGAAGCAAAAATAAATCACTAAAAATGTCGCATTTACTAATCTGGGATACTTCCATCCATTAGAGCAAAGTCGAAGGGACGATCTAGAAGCGTTAGGACATATGTTTATGTATTTCTTGCGAGGATCCTTACCTTGGCAAGGTCTTAAAACCTCAACTTTAAAAGAACGCTACCAAAGGATTGGGGATACGAAGCGAGCTACTCCTATTGAAACTTTATGCGAAGGATATCCAGAGGAGATGGCGACGTACCTTCGATATGTACGGAGGCTGGACTTCTTTGAAGGTATGACTTTGACTATCGCTATCCCCGCACTTGATCTTAACAGAATCATACTTACCATAGGCCCTGACTATGAATACCTGAGACGGATGTTCCATGATCTCTTCGAACGGAAGGGGTTTGTCGACGATGGAGAATTCGATTGGACGGGGAAGACAATGGTAAGCCCCATTCCCTAGCCCCTAGTAGGGTGGGAGAAGAAAAACCTGTAACCAGAAACCTTACCTGTCCTTTATCCTTTATGAAAATAAATGTGTACTTTAATGAATGACCCGTGCTAGAATTAATTTAAGATGATTAAGTATAAACCAAGCTTGTTAGTTAAGGTTAAGACGCTTAGGACGAAATGTAGCGATAAGTTTAAGATAAGTTACACTATATTTACAGAACATGTTATCAAAGTTTCAAATTATATTTTCCCTGTTTCTTGCAGTCAACTCCAATCGGCTCGTTGCAAACGACTCACGAAGTGATATCTCCCCATCGGGATCAGCGTCATCAACCGCATCAATCAGCTCATAACAATCCGCGACCTGCAAAGGTAAACAATAATTCCATTTGGTATGCTTGCATTTTTATATCTCAGTAGGGTGTTATTTTTTCATATATTTCATTTGTACATAAATGTTTGTCACTTATGATTAGGACTGAGATTGAGTGAATATTACACGTATGTAGAACGAAACTATGCGTTGACCCAACCCTGTAACTTCTTCTTACAATTAGAGTGTACACGTACACATCCCCATGATCAAGGTTTAAGAAGGGTTGGGTTTGTCAAAACTAACTAAGAGGTTATTGATCGTGTTACTTATACAGCTTTCACTTTTGTTCCTTCCAACTTTGAATTTTGTAGAAACGTTGCATTTTTATATTCACAGCAGTACAGCTTCTGGTCTGGTGGTGGTGTTGTCTGTAGTAGTGATTTGGTCTATCAAGTCGTAGAATTTCAAAGCGTAGAGGACTAACACACGTGCACATAAATATCGCTAATTTTGTGTTTCGTTCTTGTTTTGTGAACTTCACACGGATCAGGGGGGAGTGATCGGTAATAAAGAGATTGGATGGTCGGATAGTAACCTACAGAATTGGCCGTCGTCCTCCTTGGGACACGACCTGACGCCTGGAATTGACCGACATGGTTCTGTGCAGGTGAATCTTATTCAATTGACAATCGCTGGAAAAGTCAAAGGGATATAGAGGCATTTATTATTAGGAAGGAAAGCCCCTCCAGCTTTATGTATCTTTGTCATTGTAGTGAATTTAGAAATCACGTAGAGGCAGTTTAATGACCGTGTAGTCCCGCTTTCTTAGCCAGTAACATTACATGTTTTCCATCTTTGTTGAAGCATGTGGGTCTCAGCTTGCCATGTCTGCTTAACGATCCTTGCAGTGTGCAAGGGGAGCACATCTCTGTGCACTCCGTGAGATTTGGGGGGATATTTTTAATGTATTGTCTTACCTCGGCGTTACTGTACTAGAGAACCTAAATGTTTTTTTGTGGAAGTGGAAAGCTATGATTTTCAGTTGATATGCTTTCTTTTCTTGCATGAATATTTTCAAGATAAGTGATGAGTGTTCTGTGGCGATTCATGTATAGTTTTATCGCCTGGTATGAGTGAAAATGGGGATGGTGTTTGTCACGATGGATGTTAGTGCATTAATGCAACTCTACCCAATTAGTGTAGCCTTTATTTTGTAGCAAGACGTTCGTAAATACGTAAAGAGAAAGAGCCTTCACTCTTACAGAATGTGGTTAAACGATTAATTATACAAATTGCAGGTTGTGAGCTCTACAAATGGAGAATTAAATGCCGACGATCCTACGGCTGGTCATTCCAATACACCGATTACCGCACAAGCCGAACTTGATGAAACGCCCTCGGAAACAAAGTATGAATACCTAATTAATTTTTACATGTCTTGTACATTGTCTCACTTTGTTCTCTCTCACACAGGTGTTGCTGCTTAAAACGGAAGAAAAAGAAAACTTCGAGTAGACCGAAATGACTGGACGATGGTGATCATTACCTTCTCCCATCGTCAGAGTAGGAACATAGTTAACTATTATATAATATATTATGCAGTATCGACTTAAGTATTGTGAATATGAGTAAGCTTGAACACCTACGTTCAGACGGGATTACTTATTTATCGTCGATTCACTTTTAGACGCACCAAACGTAGTTATTCATCTGTAATTCGTCATCCATTTGAAGTTAGAGGAGGATTCGCATTTCCTTTCTTTTACTGGAAGTGGCGTCATGTCGATATGTATCGTGTTTGTCTATTTGATTTGAAAGCCGTACTCAAGTAATCATGGTCATCCGGAAATATCCAAAAATGGTGTATAATCACAACAACAAAGAAAGCATTGAAACTTGTAGTCAGATCCGTGATCTGGGGGAACTCACGTTTGGCAAGGGAACAATGGCCTCGATATGATCCAAAGTCAACCTTTTAATAAGTTATAGGCGGGGGTTTTTTGACTGAGTTAGTGACATTCTTTTTCATATCATTATATGTACTGTTTTATTTGTAATCCTACATTACTTATGTAATTGTTATTATATAGACTGAGCGTAAAAGCCTGTCATATTGTACCGTTCCTCTCCTCCCCCTTAGCGTCGTACGTACGTAGACATGTATTTATTGTACTTCTAAGGATGTGCTTACCAAACAAACATCACATGAAGTCTTAGTCAGAAGTCGCTACTACCTAAATATGAACTGTCACACACGTAATACATATTGCATTTCTTTCTGTACACTTTGTTTATTGTCTTCGATAAAATTTGTTGGAGTTCATAACAATTTTCTTATGTACATCGTGCAACGCATATGTAGATTTACTACCCGTAGCAAAAGGTTGTGGCTGCATTTTCTTCCCTCTATAAAAACAGCACAGGCGTATGTAGTCTAATTAATTGCACTCGAGTGCAAGTCTGTTATAATATGCCAGAAATGAATTGTTTAAAAACATTTACAGCGAGAGCTTGCATGTTTCAATGACGAATAGAGTTAATTGCATGATTCGGAACTTGCAAAACGCTAATATTAAGATGAATTGTACTCTTTGATTCTTTTGATGTGAGCCTTTTTTAATTGCCAATAATAATTATAATTTATACCAAGCAAACAACAAATCATTCTAATAACGATAATCTACGTTATACATTTCCAAAACACTTACGTAACATCACACATAAAAAAAACAAAATGACGGTTATATGTAACACTTATGCGAAATAAAGTAAGTAAGGATGGACGTTATCGAAATACTTGTGAAATTATGGTTCTAATTGAGAAATTAACCTCAGCCACCAAGGAGAGTTGCAGTGAGGTTTCCCACTTTTTGGAGAAAGGTAATTAGTACCCAGAAGAATGTGAATGCACTTTCACAAAGGAAAAGTGATGTAAATGGTGGAGAAGACAAAATATGGGTTTACTCTGTGACCACCTTGGAGATGAGGATGAGACAGAGTTGGCTAGGCAATTGAGTAAAAAGCGTCATGTTTTTTTGCTTGGAGACCCGTCTATTTTAGAATTGTGCTAATTAAGAGTGATGTATTTTAATACCACCACTTTTGGCCACACAAAGTTTCCTGGAAGGGTGCTAAATTCACCTTTTCCATGATATATCTTCCTTCTTATCAGTGGCAAAATATTATGGTGAAAAGCATTTTACCAGACTCACTAACATGATGAATCCTTCTTATTTCTACGGCACGTGAAATCTAATCTGATGACTTGTCTCCGGATAATGAGCACTTTAGGAATGTCTCATCCTTTTCCCCTTTATTTATCTGATTGATTAGAATGCGGATATCTTATCATTGGAAGGAAACATGCGGCTTTTTAACAATGTTTACAAACAAATAAATTCCCTTTCATTTTTGGTTTTACGCTGACATGCTGAGTTACACTATTTTATCTCATTATAATTTGTTAACCAGGGATGACATAGCAATATGGAGTCTATCTCTGATTTGAACTGAACTCATACTGGCAAATGTAATTGGTCTCCACCCTTTTCAAATCAAAGACCCAAGATAGATTAAAGATTTAATAGACTGGTTCCTTCCTACGACCATTCTTTACCTTTCCGGTGCATCTTTTTTTATATTAATCTTACAAACATCCGTGAAACATTACATCGTTACGTTACAAGTGTCGGGGCACAATCAGACGCTATCAAACACTCCTCCTCATTTTCACTTTCTTTCACCCCTAAATCTAATTTTTTTCTCTTCGTGCAATGCCACATACCACCGGGCCAAAATTTGTGACCTACACGAGACATAAATTATGGTATATTATTGAAAGGGAAAAGAAAAGTGTAACCAACGTGGTGGCATAAGAAAAGGAGCTGAACAAGACAAAACTCCACCGATACGAACTTGGTGTTAAACTGAATCCGTGTGTATAAAACAGAAAATGCTTATCCGATTCTGGAGAAGGAAAGGAAGAAGTGTCTTCACTTTCTTTAAAATAAAATTTATGATGAAGATTGCTAGTGGATGTAAGAAGAGGAAGAAGGCAGGAGAAGCCTCGGGGTTTTTTATCATTCCAAAAGCGTTGGGTTAAAAAGATCCTAACTTTCATTGGACTTCATCTTTCTCTTAACAGCAATGAAAGCAGCACGTTGCGTCCAATGTTGTACATAATTCCATCATCAACTTGATCCTCATCAAGATTGTTACTTAACGTACGTCTATTTGGTTTTCCGTATTTGTTTTTGGCCAAGGATTCCCTTGTGCACGTGTCTTATACTTTGTCCTGTGCATAGTGTCAACTTCCTCCCTGCCTTAGTAGGCTAATTTCTCTGTACACGCATCATGAACTGATAAAACAAAAATTGTGCCCACTCTCCAGTCTTGTGAAGTTTCATACCCTTGAAAATTACAGTGAAAGTTGGCAGTTTTCGTGCTGGAAGAAATGGTAGGGATAAGACTGAAAATCCGACTCAAAATTGCACCAGAACAAATGTGAGGTTTTTACAAGGAAGCATGAAGAATCCCCTAAAATAGCCAAAAATTCTGTGGATGGAGTAAATAGAAAAAGACATCACCAACCATGAATATCTACCGAGCTGGGTGGCAGGTCCATCTTCTTTTAATATCGGTAAGATAATATCGCCCTACAATGTAATACTGCTAATGTGAGGGTTGCATAATAATAATAGTGTAGTACCACATGACCTATGTCAGTCTTGAAGTGCAAACAATGCTCTTCATGTCACCTACTTTGCTCTCAATTGTTCGCACGTCTCACGCACAATACGCATTTTTACACATTTATGGAAAATTCTCCATGACCTTTCCTTTGTCTCTTGCTTCCTTCTGTCCAGCGCTCGAGGAGGAAGAGATTGCTATTAACTTGATTGAGTGAAAGGTCACGGGTAAACCCATTACAATAAATCAAGGCAGAGTTTTTGCTGTGTTTGGAAAAGTCAGGCTTCGGGGCATTGAGAGAAACAATAAAAAGGATTGGATTGAGATGAGCAAGCAGCTTTTTATTGACAACGCTAATGCAATTCATGAGAAGTGATGACATTTTTCACTGGAATGATGCACTTGAAATTCGTAAACCTTTCATTTGTACTCAAGACAAGGATTAAGAATTTAAATTTCTTCACTTCACTTTTTCATTCCAGAAGAAGAGAAAACTCTTATTCTGTCGTCACAAGGTGCATCTGAGACACAAACCATTTTCCCCTTCCTTGCATTACAAACTACCAACGAGACGGATAAAAAATCAGTGAAGGAGAAAATATCAAAGTTAACTTTTGGATTGGATGAACAAGTCATACAATTTTAATCTTTGATATTTTATTTTTGGACTTGTGTCAGCGCTTTTGCCACGAAAAAGAGAAATGAACGACGATTGATGCGATGAAGAGGGTGTTGGGACAGGCAACAAAACAAGACCTCCGATCACGATTTTACATATTTTAAGTACTTTTTATTACATACCGTGAGGAATTTTTTTACTCGTGTGTGTGGAATATGAGGCAACAGTTCTCTTTTTACGTGCCCAGAGAGTAAGTCAATTTGGAAGGAGATGTGCGTATGTATACGAGGGATGGTTGAAGAGAGATGAATTGGTTGCGTCAATATTTACTTAGACGTGACAATGAAAACCAAAGGATAATAATAATAATAGTTGTTAAAAAATTATGATTAGTCGATTCAATTGTGCGTGTGTAGTCGTAGTGCACAATGTCGTTCAGAGACAATGAACCTGTACATTTCTTCTCCCCGTCTTCTGGCTTCGCTTGATTTAATTTAATTGTTGGCGAGATGCAGCCGAAATTAAATGACACTATGATTTTTAGGTTTGCTTGAAAGAAGCTTTAAGCCGATACCCGTATAGCAGCAGAGGAAATAGCACGGTGAAAGCTGGATTCAATGCAAAGGGACTACACCAAAGGAGACCTGCCTTTTACAAAAACCAAATTAGATTGTTGTGAGTTCAGAATAATGTTCCTCTTGCTTGTTCAAACTCAAAGAAATTTTTACACTCTAAATAATTGTAATTCATTGTAGACAAAGGCTCTTGAATGTGGCAGAAATTTTTGAAGATGGCAGACTTAATTCAAGAGGCTATTATCCTTTGTCAAGCAGGAAATCAGGTCCTTCAGGGGGCAAATTGACAGAACTGAGCCGTAAGAAGTTCGATAGTCATTATCATAATAAGAATCGTTGGAAGCATGCCATGCCCACCATTGCAAATACTCAAAAAGTACATTGGCGTCATCGAAAAGGTGACTCAAAATTTCATCACAATTCTTCTGGACTATGCTGTTCGCAACGACATGAAATTGTTGAGCCCAGTTATGGAAGAAATCGTTCAGGTAATTTGGTGTTTTGAAAAATAACTCTCATTACAGTATTCGATGCTCTCTCTGTTTCAGGTCACATCGTTGAACTCTATAAAAATTCAGATGTTCAGCAACAGTTTCATGAAATAGTGTGTGACCCTTTAATACTGAACAAACCTTGCAAATTCCTGCAGGGAAGGGTTCAAAAACTATCGAAATGTATTCAACAGCACAGCTACAGTTACGCGTTGGTCGCATCCAGTAGATCACCATCCGGATGGAGTTTGGACCACATTGTAGTTCAAAGTGGGTGTACTTGTAAAGTGTTCCCAAGTGTCAAATTTAACAATCAGAGCCATGACCATAGGCAGGACATAAGACGATGGAAGCGTGGAGTTTTTAGTAGACTTAACCCCAGCATTAACGATGATAACTGACTTTTACGAAGCCGCAATCTCAGATGGCCCCAGTGGGTATGCAAGGGTCTAAAAGTGCTTCTCAAATGATTTTCATTTTATTGTATGAGTTTACATGACACATAATACTAAAATTCTAAACAGAACTCAATGTTATTAACCAATCAATTAACTAAAGTTACTCTATTTTATATTTCTGTGCGTAGATTAGATTGTGTAGGAACAATTAAGTTCTATCGACATTGTACATTTAAAAATTAAATGCATTTTACCATGCACATGTAGTTTATACGGAAAACAATTCTTTAGGTTCAGTCCTTCTCATAGCATCATATGTCACTTAATTGTAAAGTTTTGTACTAATTCCATCAAACAGCAAACGTCACGGGTAACCACAACAATAATTGACAACCTACCAGTCATCTCTAGTCTACAGCTTTGTTTAACTCCCTTCTGAAGGGTGAATAATTCTTGATTGAATATGTGTTCATCTTATCTTGGATTTAATAGTAGTAACAGGAAAACACTTTAATGTTGTGCCGAAGAAGAATAGGTCTTACCTCATTCCAATTCATCATTTTGGAATCAGAAAAGTCATTTCATTCAGGTCTCAGGTGTCCCCGGAATTCTTCCTCCACAGTCGCAGCAGAGACTGATGGTGGCAGTGATGAAACGCCACTGAGCTCTCAATCCTTCCGGGAGGCTTACGTCGTCCTCCTCACAAGAAGTAGAGTCTGAGGGTGAGACCCTCTTTAAAACCTTTGTTTTATACCTTCTCGGTTTACATCTGAAAAATCCATTGAAACAACTCCTGGTTTTGCACTCTGCCGTTCGTACAAATCGTGGATAGTGATCAGGGCCCATATCCCTCCACTCGTACTTTGTCTCACATGACCATGGTAACGGAGCTTCATTGGTTTCGGAGCGTTTACTAATTTCCCTTTTCTCACGGGTTTCCTCTTCTTCTCGAATTTTTTCATCCATTTCATCCTCTGTAGTAGCAAAGAACGAGCGTTTAAACAAGGGTCCGACGAGGGCTCCTCTTGCAGCTATATTACAGAACACCGATTTAAATTATGGCATACTTAATGAAGCGGTTCATCGATTTTCACAAGCTTTGTCGCTAAAATGGTGCTAAAAAACAAGCAAACAAACTTTTTGAATAACTTACCTATGCTCGGCAATCCCCCACAGTTCTTTTTTCTTTTAGCCGGCAGAACTGCATCTTCAACATCCCCTTCAGCATCCACAATGTTCCCCAGTCCGATGATAGGGTTGGCATCTCTATCAATCACCCTCAGATTTGTAAAAGGAAGGTCAGCTTTTTTCCCTGGAAATGGATCAAACATCCGTGGGCCAAGGTGAGATGTGGATGAAGGTATACGAAGCCGCAAATGTTTATGATGATGATTATTATCTGCATTAGAACCGTTCTCCAAATTCCAAGTAAAAGTCAAAGCTAACAGTATCACCTGAAAGAAGTGTAAATTATTCTAATTTTTCTGCAAATACTTGCTCATATAAATAAGATTTCTTACGGTTCTTGGCCTACAAATTGTAGGGAATATGTGATTTCTTCTGGACATTACTCCTTTGTACTTGTTTCTACTCAATCGAGGAATGGAAGAAGAGATAGATTCGGATGGACAAGAGGATCCACTAGTTGCTGGAGAAAGGCTTTGATTTTCACCAACGTCGGTTCTTTTTATACGGAGAAATGAACTCAATTTTGAATTATGAAACAGAAAGCTGTGCGTATGTGTTTGCATTTATGATGACGATGAGATGTCCAAAAAACTTCAAAGACATTGATTAAAAATGATAGACTGCTGTATCAATTATTTGCGTAAGAGATCGTTCCAACAACCACGATGAAGAAGGTAACTTCAAAGATAATTAAATGCGTGGGGAAAGTCCTGCTCAACGCTACGCTTGCTTGCCTCTTCAATATTTTTGTATTGCGGCTTGTCCATGCACAACCAAACATCTAAAACTTGTCTGACTTATTAAGGATCTCTTGCGTCTTTTATTTATACTTTGGGATTCCATTTATTTCGGATCAACGCCCATGCATGAAGTTTCCTGTAATAGATTAAAAAATGACAGGAAAAGTCAAGTCAATTCCGCCTTTTGGTTGGCTTTTTATGGATGATAGAAATAAGCACTGCAAATGCGTAGGTACTTCCACTTTCATAACGTTGTATGTATGTATTACTTTACTTGACACTCTGACGTTTCTTACATCTTCCTGGAATTTCTAAAGGATGGACATTAAGGTAGGTAGAGAAAACAAAGGGAGAGAGTGGCGGGTTGACAGATGAGGAGAAAGCCATCTGCACAAATGAATCAGGCTCCATAAGAATGCTTCTCAAACGAAGAGAAAAGAATGATCAAGCTTTCTATCAATTACTCCACGGCCTACGCATAAAAATGGTCATACAAAATAATTTTGTATGCCAACAAAGGATAGAGGCAAAAATTAAAAATGTCTCCCACGTTGTTAAAGCTCAACACTACCCTTTATTTTTACCAGATATTCTCTCTCTAAATGCCTACTTTACAAATAAATACTGAAATTACATTTAGATTATTTCCAAAACGTAGCTACCAAACTTGAAAACTGGATCATGTTTAACGACCTAAAGAAACAATTTATTAACATGAAAACAACCTTAGGGGCACTGTGAAACATTTATCTAAAGTCTATGATGGCTAATTCCTTGTTCACGTTGGGCAGTGTAAAAGAGCACCCTCGACATAATTTGTAATTACTGGCAGTGAAGAGTTGGTTACATTTTTACATTTCCATACCATCGTTAGTTAGTAACTATTAGTCTTAGTCTAAGGACAAAAGGTTCTTTTTTGAAATCATAGTACCGTCGGGTTCTACTGTACCCTATGATCGTCAAGTCGTACGTTCGAGGCGTGTGGATTTGTTTCTTAAAATGTAAGCCTATTGGAGATCCTCTATGGGTTATTTCAAATGTCCCCTCTTCATTGCCCTTGATGATGACGTATCTCATGTCCTCCTGTACATTGAAAATTAATAATGCAGCACGGATAAAAAATAGTAAAAGGGTAGAAATAATACCATGAGGTTGACGGTCGGTTGCAACTTAAGAATTCGATAACGGGCCCTTGTATGTGCCATAGGAACCATTAGTATGAGTTGGTCATTTACTTGAGGTTTTCGGTAATGAGCCAAAGTAATGTGATTCGTAGTATTGATGAAGCTGCTGTCAATTGAACGGCGACCACGACCAGATCTTCCAGAATTTCCAACCTGTTGCATAATACGTTATGAATGAGTACATTTGCCTGTTGCTCATTGTCTCATGTTGCCTCATACTTTGCAAGAAAAGCATCCTTCTGTAGAAATGAATCTGTCACTTCCTTCCGAACTTAGAGGATCCTCAATATCGTAACCCCCAAATGCGGGTGGAGTAATGGTGTTTAGGCAGTGGCCTTGACCAATCCTGTGATAACCCGAAGGACACCCACACATAAAGCCATCCTGTCCATGAGGAATGCAGCCGAATTGACACGGACTTCCCAGACAATTTCCGGAAATCTGTTGGTGAATAATTCGAGTTGGATAATATCTCATCTGGTAGCAACTACAATTTCCAATTACCTGCATGCACACTAGAAGATTCCCATCAAATTGAAAACCATCAGGGCACTGGCATCGATATGAACCCATGGTGTTCTGGCAGCCTGCAGTCCCACAAACCCCTTCTTCACACTAGCAGAGTAAAGTTTATTTTTATCAAAATTTCTTCCTTAGTCTTTTCTTCATCCATTAGATAGTTTACCTCATTTGAGTCCACACATTGATTGTAATAATAGTGCTGTGAATATCCCTCCGGACAGAGACAACGGTAGCCTCCTAAAACATTCTGTAACGAGATGGGCAACATCAGCATGTGAAAATAGAGTAAACGGTCATTTACTAAATTATTACGCATACTTGACAACCATGCTGACACCTAGAATCTTCTGTATTTCCATCCTCCGTGCATTCATCTAGTGGAGTACGTATAAAGATTGATTTGAAGGGGGACATATTTATTATGAGTCACCTTTGTCTAAACACGTTGTTCCAGATTGGTCAGGGGTGAATCCTCTTGGACAGATGCACTATGTTACATAAGGATTCTCATGTTACCCCAATTGAGTGAATTACCCTAATGCATTATTGTAAAAGCCAACCTTGAAGCTTCCCATTGTGTTAATGCAGGTTCCAGGAGAAGGGCACACCCCCACTTGATCACATTCGTTGACATCTGCGTGTAACATAACATTCTTTCTATAGCATGCTTCTCAAAACTGACTTACTTAATAAAGCTACTTCATACTATTCGTATTGAATCTTTTAGGATACAAATAATCAACCACGATGAATCTTACCCAAACATTGGTCTCCAACTTGAGAAAATCCTTTAGCACAAGTGCACTTGTAGGATCTGTATACACAAACATAGAGAGGCAGACCCTCGAGTCAAGTTTCAGTACTTGGTTATATGAAATTCTTCTAACCCTTGAGTGTTGACACATTCATGTTGACATCCATGACGTCCAGTCGCACATTCGTCAATCTACAAGGCACAAATTTTATGAGTGCAATGTGTATGATCATCATCGTCATCTATTTCCCTTACATCTTTGCATGAGATTCCATCATTGCTTAAGGTGAAGCCATTGGGGCAAGTACAAATGAAGCTTCCGATGGTATTCTCACAATTATGTTGACAAACCTTTGGAGTTAGCTCACATTCGTTCACATCTGCATTATACAAATATGTTAACTCTGTCATGTAGGTTTCCATTATGACGATTTACCTAGACAATGAACTCCTGAGGGGTCTACTTTAAATCCTTTGTTGCAAATGCATCGATAAGATCCCAAAGCTGTATAAGCCACAACAGTGCATTACATGTGGAAGAGCTTTTAAATGAATTAAAGTAAGAATGCAAGGGAAAACTTACTGTTAACACAACTGCCATGTCGACAAAGATCCGATATAATCTCACACTCATTAAGATCTGTGCCAATGAGAAGAGATGAGTTTTTTAAACGACAAGGGTATCAAATTTCATCCAGCGTTTTACCTGAGCCGTCGACCGAATATCCAGACTCCAAACACAATTCTTTGTATGCTGGGCTAGTTGGCAGTGGGCATTTTTCACACCTTGCTCCCCATGCCACCCCAAGAGTACAACAACAGTCAGCTTTTGTGGCTTGAATCAACGACGAAGATTCTTTTGTAACACATTTCCCATTTACTAATTGTCGGAAGCAAGATCCTTGTCTTCTGTCTTTAATCATAAAAAGAAAAGAATTCTTCATTCCATGGAATTATGATACTTGTACACATTTTTCCACCACACGACTTACCAACGCATTTTGAGTAGTCTTGAGAAGTCTCAAATCCATCAAAACATTCACATCGGTACGATCCGGGTAAATTGATACATCGACCATTATGGCATAGTCCTCCTAATCAAAGAAGTACATTCGGAACAAAAGCACAGAGAAATTAGGAATATGTTTCTACCTGGAGCAGTGCATTCGTTGATATCACGGCAATCATCGCCAGAACCAATCTGGTAAAAACATTTATTAGAATAGATATGATGATGATTTTTAAGGTCTAACCTGTTCATATCCATCGGGACATACGCACATAAATGACCCAATTAGATTTTTGCACATAAACTTGCAATTATTCGCAGGGGTGCTGCATTCATCTAAATCCGTGCAATGTTTTCCATCAGCAGCCAAGGTAAAGCCGAATGGACATGCACATTTATACGATCCCACTGTATTGTGACACCTGAAGGCACATTGATGACTCCTTTCTCTGCACTCATCAATATCTTCACAAATTTGATTAGGTCCAGGAGCAAATCCATCCGTACATGCACATTCAAATCCGCCTTCGACATTGAAGCAAGTTCCGTTTCCGCATATATTCGTACTGTGATTAACGACATTGATTTCATGATAAGCATACATGCGTTTTAAAATAATAATCTCACCAATTGTATCCATTTGAGTCAATGCAAGTGGCACACTCGTTTTCATCTATAAAGAATTCCACATTTTTAAGCACCTTACACATATTATGGCTATGTTGTTTGACTTCTCACCAACGCATCTGTTACCACTGGAGTCCAACACGTACCCCTGGGGGCACTGACAACGGAAGGACCCATCAGTGTTTATGCATTCTCCTAGAAATGTTTCAATGCAGATGGTATATAAAAATGATGTCTCAACTTACCCCCTTGGCACAAGTCTAGCATAACCGAACATTCATCCAAATCCTGTCCAGAGTCACCCCTTCCAATTCCATCTGGACAAAGTTTTTGAAACTCCCTTGTCCCCACTGCTGGACAACCTTCACAAGATGCTCCCCACGCCCTTCCTCCTGTGCAGCAACACGTCATTCTTGAGACAAATCCTCGTCTTGCTTTACTGCAGACGGCTCTTGAATACGAAGCTGCGATTTCATGTAATCAAATTTCATAAACCATAGTTCATTAAACGTGCTAATCAAAATATACCTCCTAAAAATCCATCATAGCACAAATCCTGCCTTACATCTACACACTTTTTTCCATCAGGACTTAACACGTGGTTCTCTGGACACTGGCAAATAAATCCTCCATCACTATTTATGCAGAGTCCGTCAGAACATAAATTACTGTTTATCTGGCATTCGTTGAGATCTACAAATCATACAACTCAGGCATAATGCATTTTGAATACAATTATTACACTCCCACCTCTGCAAAAGTTTCCATCGGAGGTGAGTTCGTAACCCGGAGGGCAAGTGCACAAGAAGGAGCCCATTACATTCTGACATCTCCCTGGTTTTGGACATGTATTTGGCACCTGGAAGTACAAATAAGTAAATAATACCATGGCAACTCTTTTGTAATCCTTTATTCTTACTTCATCGCATTCATTTACGTCTCTACAATTCTGACCATCCTGAGTGAGTGTGTACCCTTCTGCACACTGACACGTAAAAGAGCCTGGATGTCACAAGGAAAAATAGAGATTGTTTTAAACATTCATGCACTCATTGTTAACCTATGGTATTCCTGCATCGTCCATGTCGACAAACTGAAATCATCATTTGACATTCATCTATCTGCAAAAGAATGACACAGGTTACACAAAATTTCCTTCTATTAAGAGAAGGGTAACAAAAAATCCAGTCTTATTTACATCTTCACAGTCGTTTTTAGTGCTGACTTTGAATCCTAATCCACAAACGCATTTGTAGGATCCTACGACATTGACACAGGTTCCATTGTTAGAGCAAATATTTGGACTTCTTTGACATTCATCAATCTGAGGATGATAGTTTGAAAAACTTTTTATAACACTGATTGAATGAAAACATGCATTCTTAAGTGAAAGTCAGTAAACATACATCCACGCATGAATCTCTGCTCGGAGTGAGAGAAAATCCAGGACGGCAAGTGCATTGAAAGCTTCCTTGCAAGTTTTTACATTCCCC
>JAQIWU010001330.1:0-17233 GCA_034696445.1 Isotomiella minor
CCCAGCCCATCGTGCCATTCTCATGCAACGATCCAAATATTTTAAGGTAATTCAATTCATTCCCCATTTGTCAAGCTTGACTTGTAACCGTAAGTTTTTTTTTGCTCCTTTCCTTCCACAGTCTTTGCTTCAACACCACAGTGGACTAGTTAATGTGAACATAGAGGATCCTGTAGACATACCCACGTTTTCCAGCTTCATTAGATATCTGTACACTGAGGAAACGAGTGCGGAGTTGGACAATTTTGCGGAAACCGTTTTTGGCCATGCTGGGCGACCTTCGAGGGGTCTGGAAGCTGATCTTCGGGAGCTTCTACAGACGGCAAAGTATTCAGATGTTGTTCTGGTCGTTGGAGATGAACACATTCCATGTCACAAATGCATTTTGGCTGCTAGATCTGCGTTTTTCAGGTACTGTCGTCACCAACTTAGTCATTAGCAATTGCCAATATAATAAAGCTTTTGTGTTTTCTCAGATCACTATTTCAACGAAGAGGAAACTCAAAAACTCTTGTTCTCGATGAGAGTGTTATTCCAAAGAGATACACTCGTGTGATACTTCATTGCATGTATACAGATAGGATAGACTTGGTGAGTGTATTTGTCATTTCTTTTTATAACATCGTACCTTCACCTTGTGGTTGCTAGTTAGTTTAATGTGAACTTGTTTATGTTTGTTTTAGGCCCTGATCGATCCGACGCGCTCTGGTAAGTAAGACTTTGCTATTATTGCTACTCTTCCCCCGAGCGAGTAAAACACAAGACTCACGTTAATGTGTCTCTATTTAGGGTTGACGGAAGTGGAGGCACTGACATTTACTGGAAGACTAAGCCCAGCAGGATTTGAAGAGGCTATGGAGCTATACCAAATAGGTAAAGAGACAGAGATTATTATTATAAAACTAAAGCCAGGTTGTTTATGCCTTTTGTCTTAATTTGAATAAGGAAAATTCTTGGAGTTTGATCAATTAAGTCAATCTGCTGAGGACATCATCGTGGAACAATTGACATTTGAATCCCTGGTACGTGTTCTTGCTCTAGACGTTTAATAATGCAAACGATTGCATTATTGTGAAATTATAAATTGTTTTTTATATTTCCCTCAGCCTCAAGTTCTACGATGGTCTTCTCAGTCCTACGGATCGAGTTGGGTTCGACGGCAGGCGATGATGTTTCTTCGTGAGGAATTCCTAAACTTCCTATCCACCACGGGATTTTTAGAACTGGACAAGGGTACTTTGTTGGAAACTTTACAATCGGATTTCTTACAGGTGGGTAACCACACCAACGTAAACTATTTTGAGGAACGCTTTGTAATGATAACAACCATCACCATCATTCTTTTCCTCTCCAGGCATCTGAGGTGGACATCCTTCAAGGCATTCTAAGATGGGGAGAACATCAACTGATAAAGAGAATTGAGGATCGAGGTATTCATGAATGAAGTGACGCCGTTGACGAGTTTTACTTTAACATACTTTTATTCTAATGTGCAGAGCCAAATTTACTCACAACCACGCGGGATAGTGTCACCCGGAAAGGAATCAAAAGACGAGACCTCAGTGATATGGAACTTAGGGAAATAATTATCGATCTCTTGCGACTGGTTAGAACTGACCACATTCTTCTCAATCATGAAGTTTTGGTGAGCGCTGTCCGACGTGGCCTGGTATGTCACAATTGAACTGTCACTTGTCTAAAGAAAGCATAATACATAATACTTTTCAATCCTAGGTCTCCATTCCTCCTAGTCATATGATAACGGAAGAGAAGACAAACCCTTGGATCAATTCTAGTGCTAGTTATGTGCGCCCTCGTCTTTACACTCCATTTTACGAAGGTTCGTCCCCATCACATTCTGAAAACGAGTCAATGATTTTTAAAATACAACTTATTTTGCCTTTCCAGAATCGAAATCGTCCTTAAGACAACGAGCAACAACTGTCAGTAGCACCTCCATAGGGGTAACTTCCATTAACGACCACAATCTCATGGGGACAATGGGCCGGAGGACCCTGCGATCCATCATTCCAGACACACTGTACATGATTGAAGATGGAAATGTGGCTGAAGGGTGTTCCTCACAACAACCTAATCATCACGGCCTATATCCTCCCAGCTGCTATGCACGAGCAAATGAACCACTGAAACCCTGTGACATTGGTAAGCACTAAAAAATACGTTACCAAACCTGTACTAATGGGACTCATGTTTTAGTGGTGGATCCAGAAACCCTCACAACGATGCAGTTCAGACTGAAAAAGTTACAGTCAGCGCATCACCGCAGTCTCAACTTAGTTTCTAGAGAAAGAGCCACAAGATATTTGCGATTAAGGGTTGTCCGAGAGTTTGGGTTCCCGGATTACGTTGCAGAGGTCAGAGTTACTAACTAGAATATCTTTAAAAATGTGTAAACCAATAATTTTCTAAATGGTACAGATGCTCGAGACAACCAATCCAGTCGTTTCCAACCCAGCGACTCAAGAGGAACCCCTGCCATTCGGGGCGAGTGGGGTGGACTCCTCCATTTCTAAACTGGTTCGATGTGGTGAAGGAAATCCTTCCGAAGGGGCAGACTCTCAGCAAAAGCCTCTTGAACAGCTCTGTGGGAAGATGCCCGACATCGCGCTAACAGCATCAGATCAGTTTCGCCTGGTGGAGGACATTATGGATTTGGACCTGGGGGACGGAGCCAGCAACAATAGTGGGAGAAGGTCTCATCATATGTTAGGTCCACTAGAATCAAGCAGTATTGGGACACAATCACGCCGCACAACAACAAATCCTATAAATTCCTATCAACGCCAACAACTTCCGCATTCGCACAGAATCAATCCAGAGTAAGAAAAGATTCAAATGTAGAAAAGTAAAGACTCTAATTGCTGTTTGATGTAGATTAATACCACCGACGCAAGAACAACCTCCTCCCCCTCGTCTCGATGTAGCAGCCACATCCCGTCAGTCGCATATACGGGAAACTATTTATACTTCTCACTATTTATAGTTAACGTTGACCGCTGATAATACATAATAATGATAATAATAAAAAGTGCTATTGCTGCATGAAATTCGATTGATCAAGCATACATTTTTGATTTATTCATCTATCCAAGTTCTAATCATATTGCACATGGTTGTCTTGGGTTAGTTCATTCATTCCCATAAATTCCTTATATAAATTCGTTTGAAGAAGGCCAGACCCACACGCCAAAGGGTCATGGGACGGTCGATCGGTCCTCATCGAGAGTCGAGTTAAAATAGAAGGAGTCGAAGTCGAAGTCATTCTCCTGGTATTCCTACACCTATGATGCCTAATAGTTTAGATTGGTTGCACATAAATTATATAAATAGCATTAAGTTTAGTTAATTGTTAGAGGAATGTGGGTTACGCTACGTTTTTCCTATCACATGGAAAAAACTGTTTCTAGAATCCGCGGCTTGAATCAATAAATGGGACTCTTCTTCATTCAAATGGAGGAGTGTAGCTACCACGCGCGTCAACTGCGCCGTGACGGCAGAGTCTGTCGTCGTCAAATACTTGAACAGTACAGAGCGGAGGTACATGAAGTTGACGTCGGTGTCCTGAGGAGGCAGTGTGGGAGGGGCCCCAGAAGACACGGGGGATGTTGTGGTGGTGAGGGTGGCGCTGCTGTTGGTAATAATGGGTTGTCCTGGTGTTCCATTGGAAAGGGACTGTTCTGCGGGGGATGGAGACCCTGAAGCTGACGTGGACCTGGCCTGGTACCTATTGATTTCCTTTGCCAGGGATCTTCTCAGGTCCTGAAGTTGTAAGGATTGTTGTTTGAGCATCTGTAAAGAACAAAAATTGATTAATTTTTTACCCATTTTAGAGCCTTAAGTATGACTATACCTGCGTCTTATCTAGCAGGTCCCCTTCCAACTCTGAAATCTTGCTTCGTAACTTTTCGCTGTCTTCCTGTGAACCGGAGCCAGCTTCCTTTAGGAACTTATTCTCTTCGTCTAATTCATCACATTTTGATTGAATCTCTGAAATTTGAAGGACTAGATCACCATTCTCTATTTCTACCGAACCTAGCTCTGACAATGAGGCTTCTAATTCTGCAATCTTGGTTTCTTGTTCGTGAACCTGGGACTCTAACTGGTTTCTTTCTCCGGAGGAAGAATTTTCCAACTGCACCTTTTCTTCGATGGCTCTTTCTAACAAAGTGACCTTCTCCTGAGCAATCCTAACTTCGTCATCTTTTAAAGTCATGTCAGATTTGAATCTCAGTCCGTCTTTCTTCAATGTGGAGACCTCGCCTTCGAGCTTCGCCTGAGACGTTGAAAGGGAGTTGATCTCTTTTTGTAGGCCTTCTATCATAGCGTTCTTTTGCTTTAGCTCGTTCCCAGAGGCAGATTGTTGAGCAATGAGGGCTTTTAACTCCGCGTGCAGGGTATTTTTATCCTGTTCCAGTTGCTTGCTTCGATCCTGGGCGGTTTGAAGTTGTGAATTTAGACTGCCTTCGTCCTGACTGGACTTGGATAGCATGGACTCCAACTGACTTGCATTGTCAAGGCTGGCTCTCAATTCATCCTCCAAGGCTGTGATGCGTCTGGTCTTCTCTTCCAGTTCCACTACCTGGTGGCCCTTCTCCTCGTCACTGGACTTCATCAGTTTTGTCTTGATTGCTTCAGCTTCCTCCAAGCTTTTCTTCAGGGTCTCATTCTCTCCTTGGATTTGAGAGAGTTGATGAAGCAGGTCACTGTTTTTCACTTCTACTGAATTTAACTGCGCAATCTTTAATTCTAACTTTGAAATCTGAGCTTCTTTTTCTTGAACTTGGGCTTCAAACTGACTTATTTCTCCGGACGAGTTTGACATCAGACGTTTCTCCTGTTCTACCTTCTCTGCCAGGGACTTTTCCAAGGCGGCGATTTTATCCTGTGCAACCCTCATTTGCTCGTCTTTCCAAGCAAAGTCAGCACTCAGTCTCACAGCATCCTCTTTCAAGATCGCCAATAGCTTTTTTTGCTTTAGCATAGAAATAGAAATGGATTGTTGTTCTTGCGTAGATTCTTTTATCTTGTCATCTCTCTGCTTTATCTCACTTTCAAACACAGACTTTTGAATAAGAAGGCCTTTGAGTTCCTCGTGAAACAGGTTTTTATCCAACTCCAACTGACCGCACCGTTCCTGGGATGACTGGAGTTGAGACTGTAATGAAGCCTGGTCCTCCATTGCTTTGGACAACTTCGATTCCCAATTTTGCGTAGATTCCCAACTTTCCTTTAGTTCTGACTCCAGCGCTAGTATCCGCTGCACCTGCTCCTCCTGAGACGACGAGTCAGTTTTCCATCGGTTTGCATCTTCCTTCAGGCTTGACGCCTCTCCCTCCAATTTGAGGTTTGATTCGGTCAGGGAGCCAATCTGCTTTTGTAATCCCTCCACAAGGGTGTTCAGACTGACTAGCTCTGTTTCAGAGGCTGAATGTTTTTCCGCCATGGTGGCCAGCTTGGCGTTTAGGGCGCTCTTCTCTGACTCTAACTCCTTGCTTCGGTCCTGCGAGGATGATAGTTGAGAGTCAAATGACGCTTTGGCTTCTAGAGCTTTCGATAAACTCCCTTCCAGTCGAGTCACACCGTCCCTCATTTCTTTTAACTGCCCCTCCAAATCCTCTATCCTCCTCCCCTTCTCCTCAATCTCCCTCTGACTCTTCTCCTCCTCCTCATTCGACCGGACGTTCGTCCTACGCACAGCCTCGTCCAGGCTTTTCTTCAACCTCTCATTTTCACTTGCAATCCCTGACACCCGACCCTCCAAAGCCCCCACCTCCTGTTCCTTCGCCATCACGGAGGCTTTCAACGTACTCAGCTCTTCTTCTTTGTTGAGGAGGAGGTGCTTGATTTTAGCATTTTCCTGCTGACTAAATCCTTCCAGACTGTCCATGTCCTCCTGAACTCGGACGAGTTTTTGCTGCGTCTCGTATCTGAACAAAGCAACAATGAACAATGGGCAATAAAGGAGGAATATGTCTTTCTTCTTACTCTTTTGACTGAAGCATATTATTAAGGAATTCCACTTGTTTCTGAAGCTTGACAATTTCCTCCTCTTTACTACTCAACCTCCAGGCAATGTCCAACTCTAGGTTCTGCATTTTCTCTTCATACTGACGTTTAAACCTCTCCACCTTACTATTCGCAGAGGCAGAGTCAAGGCTTTGTTTCCCATTGTTGTTGCCCCCTCCTCCTCCTCCAAATCCAAAAGGGGAGGAGGCGGATTGAGGAAAGTCTCCACCGCTCCCACCAGGACTTAGGAAAGGATTTGTTGTGGGTGTGGACTTGGGGGTTGTGGCAGACGTCTCTGAAACCAGGCTACTGACGGACGTTTGTCGAGAGCTTAGCGGCGTCATCTTATCCGACTGACCGGTGAGACTTCGGAGGTTCGGTGTGAGACGGGACAAGTCCCCCACCTCCGACTCGATCTTCTTCTTCAGGTTGGCGAACATCGTGGTAAGAGATAATTGACAATGTGACGAAAACAACAAAATCTTGGGTGACTTCAAGGGTTCATTCTTGACGACCTTGACTTAGCTGAAATGATAAGAAAAGAAAATTAGCTTCTCAAAATTATTAAAGACCAAAAAAATTACCTTTTTTGACGACAAAAGAAGAGGAGGAATGACAAAAAGTTTAAAATTCTTAAGTCGGTGGATCGAACCTCATCCTGATTGAATTGATAATTGAACAGATGTCAGCGACGATTGGTAAATTACTGATGGTAGGTAGCACCTTTAATTTGTGTAGGAGGTCATTTAGTTTAGTTAGTGAGTCACTGGGAAGAGTAAAAAAAAATCAATTCATTTTCATTCATTCTATTCTGTCTGTCGTCAATGTGATAAAGCAAAGTTTATGTTTTGACACACTTCACAGCTGCTATAAAAATACTATGGGAAAAAAAGACAGAAGAGGATTGTAATTTGATTCATTGTGGAGACACAGAGCACCAGTGGCACCTGCCGCCTTCTGGGAAGAGTTCGTATGTACTTGTGGTCTGTGGGCTATTCAGAAGTGATGGAGTGAAATTGCGTTTGAGGCCAAAACAATTTTGTTTTGTTTGATGCAAAATGTCTTGACTTTTGACTATTTTGAGTTTTACCATTCGGTCAAGGGGGACCCCGACCCCAGTCAGTGCGACCGACCAAAGAAGACACTGCGATCAAGAGAAATGCGCTTCTTGGCTTTAGATTAAGGAATAGAGTTAGCTTAGTTTTTTGTCAATCTATGACGAACTAAATTGATGGTAAATAGTCTAAACATTCATATCTTTTTCGTGAACTTAATAAGATGTTGTAATTTATTTTTTTGGTAATTACAATATGCAGTTTAGGGCTGCGTTGTTGATATTGATAGGTTAAGTTAGCTTTTAGATTTACCTAGAATCTTAAAACAACGCGTTTACAAATTTAATGTGCGTCAGCCAGTATTATTGATAGCATTAAAACGCATGTCTGAGAGATTAATTTGTGCCTACTAGCATGGGCAAACGTGTACTATACTAAAGTTCTCTGCTAACTCATCAAACGTACTAACCTTTTGCCCTTTTAAACTCTTAAACCTAAACCTATCTTTACAATTAGCCGATGTATGCATCACATTAATTTTACTCACCTAATTAAAACGTTCACGAGGTGCAAGAGGCAAACAGAAGAGTTTAATGTGCGCCATTTGATTTAGAGATATCATCGAATGCAAGACCAATACAGCTTCATGAAAAATCTCGTCCAAAAGAACATCTATCAAAATCCATCCTCCATCACTTGTGAACAGCCCATTCCCTCTGCTACAATGTGTCTATATTAAAAAAATGAATAGTGAAAGGATCCTCTCTTTTCTATAGACGAGACACTCTTTGTACTAGCAGCAGTAGTAGTAGCAACAAAATAGTAAATACCAAACTCTCTTCTTTTCCTCTCTTTTTGCCATTCAATTGTAGGTGTTGTTAGTTGGTCCACCACCACCACCACCACCTTATATTCATACGAGATTTCTCTCTCTCAGAATAATAATATGGCAAAGGTGATCCGCCATTTTGCGTAATAAGCCAAGTGACTTTTATTTATATTTTTAGTGGGTGTCCATACAAACTCGTAGTTAGGTCAACAGGGAAAATGTAGTTGACTCCTCCAGATCCAGAAAAGGGAAAATCAAGGTACTTCATATCAAGACGTCAGACGGAATAGTTCAAGATTCAAGTCCTCTCTCGTCGTCCCTCCACTCGTCCCCATATGGAGTCCGTGATTACACAAGTGACCAAGGATGATGACGACGAGGGTCAGGCATCATCCCTTCGACGACGGTTCAACAGTCCCCTCCCTCCAGACGCCCCTTCAACGTCGTCCACCTCAGGACCGCCCTCCAAGGATAAGGATAAGGACAAGGATGGTGTAGTGGTCCCTAGCAGGAGTGGGAGTCGGAACTCTGCCTCTACAAATAACACGACGACGAATAATAACAATACCAAGACTAATTTCTTCAAAAAGTTACTCAATTGTTGGTGCTGTGGGAGGAGGAGGAGGCGGAGTGAAGGAAGGTCCTCCTCGAATAGTGCTGGTAGTAATAACAATAGTGGTGGTGGGGGCAACAATGTCCCATCCTCGTCGTCTGTTGTAGACTCCAATGGAGGCCTCCGTCTGGACCATCATCATCATCATCAGCATGAGTACGAGGACCATGTAGGGGTCCGACCCTTGTCCCTTCCTGGCTATAATAATCATCATGGGCATCATGGCAGTGGTGACAATCAGTCTTCCTCTCCTGAAAGTGGACCCTTACTTCCGCAAGGTTCTCCTCCAGGTAAATAAATAAATAAAAACGTCTTTTTTAATTCGAGTCTCTCCAATGCCTTAAAAAAGGTCACGTGTTGTTTGTTGTTGTTTACACAATGGAATGGAGGGAGATATGGGCAGTCCTTAGGTTTGAGAGCAATTTTTGTATTATGGCAAGGTCGTTCAATGCTTATCATCTAGTCGTTGGAGTGACCATTTATAGGGTCGAAGTTAGTGTCGAGTCAGTCGACCTACTTTTATTTATCTTGTAGTTGTAGTTGTAGTTGTAGATTTATAATCTAAAAGTTATCTCATTTTTTTACAAATTCATTATTATTAAGGCTGGTCATGGATGATAAGAAATTTAAATCCACTTGGATTTTGGAGAGAGTCTGACTTCGACCTTCGTTTTGTGACATTTATACATACGAAAGAGACCGAAGCTCAGGAAGATTAAAATTAGATTTCATTTGAAGAAAGAAAAGGAAGGGAAACGGCATAAAGAAGTGGAATTAAACCTCATTTATTTGTATTAGTTTACATTACACATTATTATTGTGCACTTTAAAACGCTTAGATCATTGAGATCAAGGAAAACCAACCCAACCCTTTTTTATTTTACATTTTTACATGTCTTTTTTACATCTCATCTTGTCTGTGGCCTCCTATAGTCTTGACTTGACTTGTTAGACAGGCGCTTCTTTAAAGAAGTGTTTCCTTTCTTTCCTTTGTCGTGTCGCGATGTGATGTCGATGAGGAGGATTTTTAGAATTGGCAAACTGCAATGCGTTTTTTAATTGTGCATATGACTTTGACTTCGACTTGATTTGGCCAAGTCCCAGAGAGAAGAGAAGTACTCTCGTGACCTTCGACTGCCATGCCATGATGGTGCTGAAGTGAGGCGAAACGAAAAGACTAATGAAATATGATTGCATTTTGCGTGCATGCATGTGCATAAAAGAGATAGATCCCAATAGAATTGAATTGCCATATCATATGTCACTTCACTTGCACCTCACGTCACACGTCCTTCATTCAAAAAATAGCTTGGTTGAAATGCGTGGGAGTCCGGATGATTGGTGTCGACAGACAGAGTGTGGAGTTGACACTCCCCTTTTTGAAGGCTCCATCCAGTTCCTTCCTTCCTTCCTAATTTTCGGGCTTGGGCTTTCATGACATGAAAATCTAGGGTTATTAGCAAAATGAGTAATACAAATTGAATTAATTTGAGAGTCTTATTAAGTTATTCTAATTGCATTGTGTCTTGTTTTCAATTCTAGGAGGGTACCTTCTTCCACAAGCACACCCTGATACTTCTAGTAGACCCTGTATGGTAATCGATTTAGACGAGACGCTAGTTCATTCTAGTTTTAAGGTAAGTCATACATACAAATTTGTAATTGACCCAAAAATGTTCCTGCAACATAATTATTAATGGACTTGTTTTGTATATATTTTTGCAGCCTATAGGAAACGCAGATTTTATCGTTCCTGTCGAGATTGACGGAGTTATACATCAAGTTTACGTAGCGAAGAGACCTTATGTCGACGAATTTTTACAAAAAATGGGCGAATTGTACGAATGTATTCTCTTCACAGGTTCGTCATATCACATATTATGTAACAATCAATCACGTCACTTACTGGTCTTTATTTCAAATTTTGCAGCCTCCCTTGCAAAGTACGCGGACCCCGTAGCGGATTTACTAGACAAGTGGGACGTATTTCAACATAGACTATTTCGTGATGCATGTGTATTTCATCGTGGTAATTATGTTAAGGTGAGTTGTTAATCATTCATTATGGTTGCCTTTTGTCTGGCTGGATTTAATATTCTCTCTCACTATTATTATTGTCCAGGACCTGAACAAGTTAGGAAGAAGTTTGCAACGTGTCGGTGAGTGAACTAAAGGAAAATTTCTAATAAATTCATTTAGGCAATCTTTTAATGAATCTGTTCTTTCTTGTAGTGATTGTGGACAACTCTCCAGCGAGTTACATATTTCACCCGGTAAGAAAAAGTAACAACAGTCGTGCTTACCAACTTGAATCCGTCATTTCGAGTGAAAAGTGTCTAAAATCTTCACAAGTCTATCAATTTAATGCCAAGAACTGTGTTGTGAGTTGCAAGACAGGAATCACACATTTGCGAGTTTTATCAATGGAAATTACCTACGAAGAAAGGACATAGGACAAGCCGTCGAAAAGACCCTGTCATGTTATCTTTCTGATAAAAATGTGTCTGAGACGGCGTTCTTTAGAAATCTTCAGAGTAGCTTCACCACAATTAATTAATTTAATGACCTCCTTTGTTTGGAATCGATAATCACTTTCACTCTGTTTTGACGGACTTGGTTGTATAATCGCTATTTTAGACTTTCTTCTTACAATCCTTGTTTATCTATGTTGCAGGACAATGCCGTACCAGTCGCTAGTTGGTTCGATGATAACACGGACACCGAGTTGCTCTACCTCATCCCCTTCTTTGAGAGATTAAGTTCAGTGGACAACGTCTACACTGTTCTGCGAAACTCCAATCATCCCTTCAATAACACGCTAAAGGACATACCTGTAAATAAGGAAACTGACGAGGATTCTAGATCGGATAACTCCAACTCGAAACAATTCGACGATAAATCTTAGTTAGTCAAGTAATCATAATTGTAATAATAACTTTTAACTTTTAGCTTTAGCTAAAAAAACAAAACAACAAAGCAACTATTAGGAATTGGGACAATGACGGATAAAAACGTACATTTTTAGCTAGAGCTACATATAGCTTTTCAAAAAGTGACCTTACAAAAGAAGAAAAATATGAAATGAATGTAATGAAATGATGAATGCGTTTCAATCGACGAGAATTTTAGACCTTTGTAAAACAAACTAAAGTAGGCAGACGCAGAGAATCAGTAATTTACTGTGTCATGCCATGGACTAATAATGGATGTAGAGAGAGAAAAAAACGCAGACTCTTTTATGATCGGTCCATTTTCGAACTTTTTATACATTTCTCTTGAATGAAATGAAAAAATGAAAAAACTCTTGAGTAATATGTAATAATATTTCCACAAAAAAAACCAAACAAACAAAACCACCGCTGTGTACGTTTTAAAATATACAACAAAAAACAAACGAAATAATAAATCATTTAATTTTCTGATTTAAACAAATAAGACTAAATATTGTGAAAAATTGTCCTCATTCTCACACACTTTTACTACGAGGTGAGGTAATTATCACATATTTTCCTCTCCCTAGAGGAAAATCATGGAGTAAAATTATAAACTTTGTTGTAAAGTGTGAAGCGTTGGAGGAAGAAGGACATTTAGAATTAGAATTAGAGAGACTAAGGTAAACACTTGGCAAATCAATGAGGAAAGTAGTGTGGCATAAATGTTTTTCAAGGTCTGTAAATTACCTTGAATTTGAACTCACCTCGACTCTCATTATTATTTGTAGATTTAGATAATTCAGTCATATTTTCCTCTGTCGCGGCGTGTAGGAGGATAGATGAAACAATTAACTCAGGAGGAGAGTCTCGTCGCTCTCATTTTTTTTCATTTCATTTCATGACGTGATCTGATGTTCCACATCGATGAATTCTTCTTTAGTCTCTCAAAGACAGACATGAAGATATTTGAGAGGATGCTATACAGACACAGACTAAAGGTTGACCTTGTGCCTTTCTTTTTTGCATCTCGTCGTCGTATAAAAGAAAGAACTAATGACCTCAACCAAGGTAAAAGGAGACCGTCTACGCTTCATCTTCACATTCACAATTATTGACCCTCAACCAAAAAACAGCTTTCATTTCTGTTACAAATTGATGATGTGCTGCATTTCATGAACGTGAATGTAGTTTAACGTTATTTTAATGAGCTATATAATTCAATTCATGCTTTCATTGGTAGCAGCAGGAGGTGTTTAACATGAATAGCATAGCTCATCATCGATAATCATAGGAAGGGCAAATGGGAAATGTGAATGTGACTTACTTTCTCAAGGCAACAAGGAACTATGAACTATCAATTGAAAACCTGATTTCATTTGTATGCCTCAAATGGATCTTCTGTCTGTGGGCACACGCGCACACCTTCTTAATGCCAATTTTTTTTGTATGTCACACGTCACATGAAAGATATCAAAATTATTCATATGCAGAAAATGACAAATGAATAAAAGAACGACTTTGTGGGTAAAAATGCTCATCTCAACGAGTTGCTTTTCTTTTATAGTCTGTCGCAATCTCGCAATTTGGCTTTCATAACAAATGGCTTACAAACTTACAATAATTAGTTCATGCAGAATGTTTATGAAGGTGAGAGAGGACATTTACAATTAGCTGATATATTATGGAGTGACAAAATGAGACTTGAATTGAAATTGCCTGCCTAAAGACTATAAGACCAGAGTACATTTTCCTTGCACGGGTTGTTGGATTTTGTGCAGATGAAGAGAGTATTTTAGACAATAGAGTCTAAAGTTTAATAATAGAACAATTCAATTCCTCGGATAGAATAGAATACATAGACCCATGCCTCTACATTACGGAGAAATTACCGACAGGTTAATCAAACTCTACGGGGTACTCTGAGACACTTACAACTTTCTCCACCCGACATTCATGAATCCTCATCCTCATCAACTTTCTAAATCTTTTTTTCTAAAACATAAGAACTCTTCTCCTTTCAATGTTCAAGCTAATGATTTCCTGTCTCCAAAAACTGAAAGGGGCAAAAACAAGAACCCACATATATATGACCTAATGACAAGAAGAAGAAGAAGATTCTCGTCCGTGAAAATGGAAATAACTATCAGTAAATCGCTGTTACGACGAGCAGAGACACACAGACTCATTTCCATTCATTTCCTTCTTCATCTTCTTCATCCGAATGACATAGTTACTTACTAACACTTTAACTTTAAGCGAGAGGACTATTATTAGCTCCAGCTTCTGAAGACGAACGAGGAGTGTGCAAAGAGCAAAAATCTTTGGAAAAGAAAGGGTTAAAAATTACATCCTACATCCTATCTCTTCTCTCTACGCACATAATAATGCAATCTTTCATTCATCCAGCAAAGCCCCGCAGTCTCTCTCTCTCTCATGTCAAGTTTGTTTATATACATTTCAGCAGTAACTATAAGCATTTTCATTTCATTCCGGTGTCTAAGTTTAGCATGTTTAGGTTCCCGTTTATTTACACGAGTTTGGCTTTAAGTCTGGAAAGTTGCATCGCAATCGCAGGCAAGCAGGCACGCGTACTCCGACTTCCTTTTAAAGCATTCTACACACAATTCCAAGTTGCACCAGCTCTCCAGCTCTTATGCTTTGATGCTTTGCTTTTTATCATCATCATGTAGGCCGTATATTGGACCCCAACACAGGCGCATGCATTGCAACTAAACCGTCCTCCAACACACATACATTAGTTAGTAGGTGAGTGGGGAAACGGTTCCATGCTCCAAGTTCAAGTTCAGTTTCATTTCTCCCACACGATCTGCAAGAAGTATCATAGATAGAGTTGTTAGGGATTTTTATCTGGACTGACTTTTCTAATAGCTAAAAAATTAGATTCTATATTTAAAAAGAAAGGTACACATTTTCTTTTCACTTAAAAAATTGCAACAAGAAGTAAACGAGAAGACTGTCACTTTCACCTTCATTCATTCAAAGACTTTCTCAAAGTCTCAAAAAGAAGAACCCTAGACCCTAGACTGAAAGAAGAGTAAATAAACAAACAAACAAGTACCTAAGGACCTACCTGCCGGTAAGAAAGAGCAAACAAAGGGAAGGACGCGCGGATAATAAAAGGGAAAGTCTCTCGCGTCCATACAAAGAAGAAAAGAACCTTCACCTGTACCGGGGTGAAGGTGAGATGAAGAAGGCAGAGGACAAAAGAGGACCTTTTTTGCTGACACTTTTATAAGAGTACAACAATTTGTAAACCCAAAGTACAATCAATCAAAAAGAAATTGACATTTTTGAAGAGGAAAAGAAAAAATGAGTGAATTCAGAGCACCACCACCCCCTCGAGAAAATCATCATCACAATCATCACAACCACCACCCTCCACCACCTCCACCACCTTCTCAAGGGTCTCACCCTAGCAATGGCAGCAGCAGCAACAGCAACAATCAAAGTAGCAACAATCAGTCTCAAGGGCAGGCTTCCCAGGCATGTCTTTTAGGTGAGTAAAAAAGATTCTACACTTTCTCTTTTTTTATATTTTATGCATTTTCCAGGTTGCATCATAAAAATGTCATGTCACAAGAGAAAAAAAAGAAAGTATCTACCTTAGCATTCATCAAGGCATAATGATAATTTACCAAACGGCGTGTAACTTGACTTACTTCTAGAGAGACCAAGGTCGAGTTCTATAAACTCGTTCAAGGTTACACTTTACTTTACACGCTATACGAGATGCGATGTTGGTACCCTAGTTCCATCATTCCATCCGCATCTCTCTCTTCTTTGTACCTCATCGTACACAGCCTTGCGTAGGTGGTCTGTTGTTTGGTGGGAGCCCTTAAGCAAGTATAAAGCATGTATGTGGATGTGGGAAGAAAGAGAAAGGGTTAGACAGGAGGGAAAGGATTGAAATGTTATGTGCATGCATTCGTGTATGAAGGGAGACGTTGACCCTACTTGACTGTTTCCTGGGAAGTGCCAAGGTTATCTTTTATCACATCAAAGGGAAATACCCTCGTGGCCTCGTCCTCTTGTTGTTGTCCCTGAACTCCCTTTTCTCTATGCCTTAATTCGTCCCGTTACATGTCTAAATCCGTACCTTATTGACTGTCTCAAACTACCCCAACAACAGTGGTATTAATAATTGGAAATTTCTACAGTTTTTTTCTCACAGTTATATAGCTTCCAGAAGAGAGAATAATTTCCATGCTATTAAACTTTGTTCTGATGATATAATGCATGCTCCCACAAATATGTGATACTTGCATTATTATTTGGCAATGTAAGTGTGGCAAGGGGGTCGACATGGAGGCTTGAAACTCGGGGGTGAAAGCGTATATAAAGTAAGTGTAAAACTCTGGGAGAATCTAACCAGACTTTACTTGTTATCGTTATCATGGATTGGATTGTATAAAGAGTTGAGTTGAAACCCTCTCTTCTTACTTGACTAAAAAAGTCAGTCAAGTTCATTGCACTCTTTTTGATTCGGGGACGCTGAAATTAGATCACATTACATTCACACCACCACCACAATTCCAGTTCCAACGAAGTAAGTAAGAAAGGATTTATCAAATGATATCAATGTTTATCACTACATGAGCCAGATAGCATAGCAATGTAAAGTAATGCATGTTCTCAAGCCATTGTGGTTTGGTTGGTGAGGTTGTTGTTGTTATGTCTGTAAAAAACTAAACCAGTTTAGGTAGGCATGGCATACCTATTCATATTTTCATTCTCCAGAGTAATTGTAATAATTTGTACAAGTGCACTGTTTTTTGCTTTGTATCTCGTGTGTGGGAAAACAGAGAGTCAGTCAAATGGAACATTCTGCGTTGTCCAGGAGAGGAGAAGAGCTATGCTAAATGCCAAATTGTCTTGGAGCAAATAAGCAATTATGCTGATGTAGGATGGTAAAAAACCGAAATATATAAAAGTATTCAAAACAACTTAGGTAGGTAGGTACATGCGTCATCCCATCTAAAAGAAAGATCTCCACACTTTCTTTTCACAAGCCAAAGCCGAACCCGTGTGTTTGTGTCGTGCTCTTGCTTTCACCTTGAAACTGTTGAATTCATTGCCCTCTCAAGACCTCATTCCTTCCATCCAACAACTCCTTTTCTCGAACAAAAAACAACTCAAACTCCTCTCCGTGTGTCCCCTATGCCATGCCATACCTACTTACATTTGCATTATCACACACCACCATCAAATCGAATCAGACACCTGAACCAAAAGCTCACACAAGCAACAACAGAGCTTAATCAAAATGCAATTGTTAATGTAATGTGATCGAGTTTCTTCTATTCTACGTCTCAATTTCTTTTTCTTTTGAAGACGCTTTACCAGCATTTTTTTCTAATTATCTTCTAAACCTCTCTCTCATTCATCCTCTGGAATTAGAATTAGATTACGTAAATTGACTTAGTCATCGTCATCATCATGAGGAGGTGGTTAGATAAATGTCCATAGTCTGCTGACCTTTTGTAAAACGTCTGCATTTCCAACACCATGTTTTTTTTGCTGAGAGAGGGGAGAAAAAGAAAAGATAATTGAGCTCAAGTTGCAAGTAGAAGAAGAAGTTTATAGCACTCGAGAATTCCTTTAGATTGGATTGGCATGGCATGGAACGAAAAGTTCATGGCCACACAAAACTTAGAGTTTAGAAACCGGTCATCAGATTATTATTGTCCATGCAAACTATATCCATCCATCCAACACCCATTGATTCAAGTATACAATTACATCGGTCAAGTACGTA
>JAQIWU010001331.1:0-17224 GCA_034696445.1 Isotomiella minor
AACCCAGATTAATTCAGATTTGAAAAAAATACTGTAGCAGATTGATGTCTTTCATCACTCTTCTTTGGATTTGTTACTAAAATCCACCACCATTAAGGTCGATCTAGGCCACTGGACATTCCCAATAATGGAGGTCATTTAGATTCCGATATTTTCACTCCGGCTAATAGATTATTTTTAGGCCTCATGTTTATGTGTTTGTGTATGTGAGTTGAACTCTGGCATCATTCAAACATTTCCTTCCCTTTTTCTTTCCTCTTTCTTTCCTTCCTTTTGATAAAGAATTACTTTTTCGATTTTCGATTGTGACTAAAAGGGAACTACAATCAACATCAAGAAAGAAGGAAAAAAGGGCATTATCAACAATCTTTTATACAATGAATGAATGTGCTCAACTCGTGCCGTGCCAGGTTAGGCTAAATGGTCAGTAATCAAAAGCCAAAAAATATACTTTCTCTTTTTCTCCCTCGTCAGCATGCAGGATCCTTTGTTGTTGAATGAATGAACGATTTTACTCAGAGACTTTCTTAGACTGCATACACTTTTGCGCCAAGGTTTCGAAAGTTAGACAGACAGATATTTTTGGACTTAATCAACACAATAATAATGTCTTTTGTCTGGAACTTTAATTCATTTGTTCGCTTATACCATTTTCGATTTTGGACAAGGAGAGAGGCGAGAGTGGTTTATGGCGAGTAAAGTAAAGTATGCGAACTGTAAAGACTTATAGGCCAACTGACCTACATCATTCTTAAGAGATGTTTCCATTTGTGTACTACAGACAGAGATCTTTCTTTCTCTCTCTCCTCGCGGACTACTTGGAATGGAGGAAACTTTAACTTTTCCTTTTATTTGTGTTCATCACATTACTCTAAGGAGGGGGAAAGAAGTGTGTAGTAGGAGGATATATTATGGAGGAGGCAATAATGTGAAAAAATTATTAAGTGTATACCACGAGTACTATGTGGTGGGGAAAGCTAAGTTGCTATCAGAGCGGATGGGTTTGGTTTCCTCTCTCAGTTCAGCTCAGTTAAAGCTGCCGGAGGTGATGGATGAGTTCATTTCTTGGTCTTTTGTGTAAGCACAATTTTTCTTTTGTTGTCCAGACCAATATGGGGATACTCGTATAGAGAAAGGGTTGGAGGATATATGGCATGGCATTCATTCACAAGTAGAGAGACCCACACACACCCACAGCTTTCTCTTTCCTCTTTCTCTTTTTGTACTTCTTCTAGTGACAACGGCAACGATCCCTTTTCTTCACTTTTAACGTCTTTTGAACATAAGAAGTCCAGTCAGTGGTGGAACAATCAACCACACACCATGCCATCCACCAGCTTAGAGTGCTGCAGTCAGCTTCCGCCTTTCTCTTTTTCCTTAAACTAAGCTGACCCAGGACTGAGTTCGACGAGTTCTCTCTCTTAAATTTTCTATTTTGTTGACGAGACTGTCGGAGATTGTGAGTTGTGTTCAATGTTCAAAGACCAAGACACTTTCTTCTTCTTGGAGAAAAAAGACAAAGCCCGTTCAGTCTCTCCACCCTTCAGAGAAAGAGAGAGGCATTAACTTAACTTGGAAGGAATTCGGTTTTACAACAACTGCTAAAGGATGGATGCCAGAGGGAAAAGATATTTTCTCACAATCTCCTGTCAACGTAGACCCAGTAGTACTTAGCTTTATAGGAAATGTGTTTTGAGTATTGAATTAGGAAAGGAAAGGGTTGACACTAGACTACATCGTACTGGTGCAGCTGCAGCCGTATTTTTTTGTGTCTCTCCACTTTCACTCGTTTAGAAAACAATGCTGGGAGCTATAGTCAATAAATAGACGAGGGTTCCTTCCTATATTTTCTAAAGCTTTAATGCAGTGGTAAAGACGTAAGGGAGCTTAAGAAGAAGACGATTGAATAATACAGGATAAAAGCGCAGTGTTTTGTGTCTGTCTGTCTGCTTTCTTTCTTCCTCAGACACGATTAGTTCAGTGTCAAAGAACGAGTCACTAAAAGGTCTTGGTCGCTTCCTTTCTTTTCTTCTTCTAATTTTCCAAACGTGAAACGAAATGGGGATGCTTTATGTTTGCATTTGTTATTCCCCTTGTTTGTCAAGTTAAGAGTTCTCTTCTAAAGTTTCATCGCTGCATGGTTTTTACAGTCTTTGTTGAGAAATCCATCCAAGTTTAACCAAACGTGTCTTTTCCCTTATTTTATTTGACTTGTAATGTGGTGGTGTGAGAGAATCAACGAGACGTGATGTAAGGTTTTGAGAAGGTCCAAGGTTATTTTGAACAAAGTAACTCAATTGTTGTCCCCTAACCACTCCCCCTCAATAAAATAAACCTCAGAATCTAAAAGAAGAAGAGCCCTTTTATAGATTCAGATTCACAGAAGAATCGCTCATGTGAAAGTATGAGAGTTGAGTTAGCAGTAGGTGGTGGTAGGTAAGTGCGGTTTCTTCTTCTTCTTTCTTTGACAATCTACCTCTACACATGAATTGTGTGCTTTACTTTCTCTTATCATCGTTTGCGAAAAAAGCACTTTCATTTGCTTGCACTTTCCTTCATTCATTCATTCACAATCACAGTGCCATAGTCTTGGCTTCGTTGAAGTGGAAGCATTATAAAGCTTGCGAATGTACGTTGTGCTTTTCTTCACTTTACTTTTACTTCTACCTCCTTGATGTTATGTTTGCCTACACTGGGTTGGATCTCTTTCTTGATGATGGGAGGGGGATGGGATGGCAGAATAAATTTCTCTCTCTTAAGGAACAAAGTACACAGTCAAGTGTGTGTGTCTCTTTCCCTGTCGCACTTTGAAGAATGAATAGACTATGTAACGTGCAAAAAGCAGTGTGTAAGTAAAGTAAAGTAACAAGATTTTTATCAAAGTCCCTTCCGACTAAAATGAATCTTCTTCTTCTTCGGTTGCCTTTCCTCTTCTCAAGAAACCTGAGAGAGGAATCAGAGTGAAGGTATGTTAGTTGTGGGGGTGTGCATTTTGATTTGCTTTCTTCACTTTCTCTTTTTCTACTTAAGAGACTGCATGGAATCCACTGAAATGAAACGATGTCATAAGAAAAAAGGTACATAACTTCAGGGGAAAAGTACCCTTTTTCCTTCTTATAAAATACTTGTTACCGGAGTTAATGAGAAGGCACTCCATTTTATATCATCCTTTCAAAAAAAGAGAGTCAGGGAGAGATGATGATACTAACAAATTCATGTTGTTTGCTGGTTGTGCGTAAAAATAAAAAGGATGTCGTTTTTTGGGGTGGTAATAACTTTTTCTATGTCTTTTGTCCAGGAGGATGGCCATATCTTGAAATAATCGAGGGAGTAAAAGTTATAAGGTTATCCACTTCATACTCATGGAACCGTGGAGTGGAACCACCGAGATACGTACGTACGTATGATGACTATCGAGATAGAATGAAATGGTTACTTACTACATGCAGGAGACACAATTTCCGTAGGATACTTTTGTCTGTCTATCTACCTCTACTTCTTCGGCCAAAGTTGAGCTAATGATGGTGGGACCGATAAGAAGACAAACTTTCTGCTGCTGAGACAATAATGTGGAAGAAAAGAGAGTTGTTTCAGCAAAATAAACTTTTTGCTCAACAAAGTAACCTATGATGTCTGAAAAGATTGCTTTTTGGGATTGACACTTTAGTAGCGTGGATGTTTTTTTCACATGTCGCTGTGGCTTGCAAAAAATTAGCCATACGAAAGGTTTTCAGGTATTAATTTGTCAAAACTTTACGCTGCTTCCTGTTTTATTGCTTCCCTCAATGTTCCCTGTCCCTCAAAATACACACCAACTTTCACCGGAGGGACTTGAGGGCATGGCATCAGAAAGCGCAATATAATACTACAGCTCACTTTCCCTTCCTTCCACTTAGGTACCTAGGCTTACGTCAATGGGAAAATAAGAGTCTGTCTGTGTGCACTAAAGAAAGGTGTTGTTGATACGAGTACTGATGTTAATTGTGATGTGATGATGAGCTCTTTTGATGTCTATGTTTTCCTTTCATGTTACTCTCTCTACGTTGATTGAAGGAGGATGGATCTAGTGTCTATCTAAGTCTTGCGAAATGAAACATACGACGTAATTTGAGTTGTTGTTGCCTGTTGAATTGGCTCAGTTAGTTAGGTCTTTAATAATGACAGAGCAAAATTTAGCACATTTAATTTAGAGTTGAAAGTGAGCTGGAAAATAGAGGAGCTAAATTATAGAGATTGTATAACGCAGAATTACAAGCTGTGTAAAGTCAAAGTGCGTTTATCAAAAACTTTGCCCTTCGAATGGGTCGCTAACCTTGCTTTAGACTCAGACTCAAGATTATATATTAGGAAGAAAAGGAGACAGTCTACGTCACAAACAAAAGCAGTGCATATGGAAAGTTTTTGGGACGATGCAGTTCCTAGAGTTTGTTCTGGCATTTTGGTTAATTTAATGAAAATTGCTGGGTTTAGATACTAGAGGAAATTTCATGTTGCTGTTTTGTGGTATGCCAACAATTATTCTCGTTTTACTCGGATGTTTTTGGGAATGTTCAAATGCTAATTTTGTAAATTCCTTCTCTCTTTTGCCATATATTTTATGAGACCAGCATGATTTCCCCCATGAAGAAACTCTCTGAACTCTGAGAAGGAAATATTTTTGTTTCCAATTCCAAAACCTCCATTTAAATTGTAGTGCAATGTTCCCAAGAAAGTTGGTAAGTTTCTCTCTCTCTCCCTCTTCTCAAGTTTCTTCCTAAGTGAAGCTGCCACAACATAGAAACTCAAATGTATTTATGTATACCACCACTACACAACCACTTGAAGAGAGGGAGAAAGTTGAGAGAGTTTGGTTGGTTGGTAATTATTTGGTAATGTTATTCTCTCTTATCTCACTTGACTTTGGGGTAACTACTAAACTAAACTGGAGATTTCCTCCCCCACCAACCATACTTATTGTCTGACTGACTGAGTTGTTGTCTCTTCTATAATGGAATTCTCATCTCATCTCTACCACCACCACAACCAACGCTTCCCTCTTCCCACCTTTTCTATACATTTTACATTTACATGGCTTTAAATTTCCTTACAGTCCATAATACTGCTGATAATATAATGCAATGCACTTTCTCTCTTTCGTAGAAGATAAAAAGAGAAAGAAAGAAAAGTGGGGAGGAAGGAAAGGGTTCTCTTTCGTATACCTTTATATCCTCTTATCTTTATCTCATACTCATCCCAAGAAGGAAAACATTTTTCCATCAACTTTCAAACAACACAGAAAAAAGTTTTCGCTTCGAAATGAAGTTTTAAAGAACGACCAGTGGGATTCAAAATGACTAGTTTCTCTTACTACTTTTATACTTCCTACTACCCAAATTAAGATGACTCTTTTCTACATCAACCAACTGCACTCAACTCTATAACAGCACATGGTGAGGGTTATGTCTTTTTCGACTTCTTTCTAACACACCTTTGATTGTCATTGTCATTGCTGTTAATAAAAACCTACCATTTATACCTCAAAAGGTGCTCTCATCATTGTCGCCTTTGTGGCCTTTAAATTCTTTCTCCCACCTGAAATCTCCTACATTTGGAGAAAGCGAAGTCATAGAAGAGAATGTAAAATGTTTGCCAATCTTAAAATAAATAAGAAACGAGATGCATCAATCCTGATTACAGGTTTGCCAAAACATAAGGCTGTAACACTTTCCATTTAATCAAATCGCCTTTCAATCTAAGCCCTTCATTGGTTTCCTGCTCACGTTATAAAGTTAGTGAGGATAAGGACCCCACATACAAAGGCCAACCTTTTGCCTAAATTAATTATTCTCTTTGAAGGATGAAGGCTTGCTTTGCGTCTGAAATTTGTGCAGATTGGTGAGGTGTGTGTGTGCAGGAGGAACAGATGTAAATGGATAAGAGGTTGTATTTATTTGGTTTAGCACTTCCACTTCCAGGAAGTGCAGCAGCTCGGGAGAGAGGAGATACTTAACTTAAGTCAATTCAGAGAGTGCTCAGAATCTTTAAGTCACTTGGCGGAATTTAAAAGAGAGAAAGCAAGCACATAGGGCGTTGAACGATGCAAATAGGATTTGCTTCACAACCACTCCAGAGAGCCAAATCTAAATCTGGGATTCGGCTGTAAGCTTTTATCATTACCTTGTTTAGTATCCTGTATTGTATGAGGCTGTTTGCTTGCATTGTGTGAATTTGATGATGGATAAAGTAAGCTTAAGCTAAAGATTTGTGTGTGTGTGTATGTCGCTTTCTCTTGGAAGGAAAGAAGACAGTGTTAACCACAAATATACTGCTTTTTCGTTCTTTCACCAAGGAACCTACATCATCTCGACAACTCATTTCATTTCATCTCGCTTGGTTTTGTACTTGAATAAGTGCGTGGAGAAAGAAGGATGGAGTGAAAGTTGTGATTGAGTTGAGGTTATTGCATGGCATGGCATAGCGTATTAAAGAAGATGAGTGTTTATTCATACCCACACACATGCATGCATATTAAAGTAGTAGTGGTGGTGAAAGGCATAAAATGTATATAGTAAACACCTTTTGCTTAGGAGATACAAGTGAAACTTGTTTCCATCTGCGTGCGTGCCGATCCATCTAATCTTTCCACAGAATACGCACAATTTCCATGCATATTAATGAAGGATAAATGAAAATGAAATGAAGTATTGTGTCCTGTCCCAAACAAAAGGGGAAATACGGTTGGTTTTGATTTGAGAATGGAGAAATAGTCAAATTATTTGAGACTTCTCTATCCTCTAAAACTCGTTTATTTCGGTAGAATGAGAGACACGAATGTGTTTAAAAATCAGAGGATTTCACCCTTCACATCGCATCGTAACCTCTTTCTCTTGTGTGATTGGGTGGAATTGGGAAATGACAGATAGACGGTACATTAAATTGAATTTATTGAACCTGTTTTTGTTGACACGTCACATCCTCTCCTTTTTCTTCTTTTGGTCAAGGTTACGTTGGTTGTTGTACGTTGCAACAGGGTTCCTATCCTTCGTTCGTCGTGTCCCTACGGATCTAATTTGACAGAAGTGGATAAAGGAGAGAGACAGGATTCCACGTTCAATTCTTATATTCTTCACTACTACTTTCTCTCCCTTGTTTCCTTCCCTGATGGCATTTCCGTTAATCTTCTTCTATTCATTTCGGAATGTGAAAGACAAGATATCTCCTGTCAACGTCAATTGTCAAACGTGATGGGATCAGGGAGAGAATTTTGGCTGGCTTTTTGCCTTATATTTCCTCACACTTTATACGTTATACACCATAAGTAATAATGGTCTCACCCCTAACACACTTCACCACTCATTGGGGGAATGTGATGTATGGACAGAATTTCTCTCTCCGAAATGACTTACTTGATCAGAAGAAGAATTAACTTTTCTCGAATTCATGAAAAGAAATATAATGCTTGGACACTCATTCACAGAGAATCAGACGAGGGGGTAAATACCAAATAAAAGTCATTTGGATTGTAATGATGCAAGATCGAGGGTTGACAGTTGGGGTAATCGTTGAGGGGAAAGAATTTTTCAATTTATCACTAACTTCCTCTTCTTCATAGAGGTAAAATACGTGGATTTATAGAGTAATACTCGTAACTTAATTTAGCGTCTATTTGGTAAAACTTGTGAGAGAAATCTGTATTCCGGACACTTTGAATGCACAAAACTGTAGAAACTGGTTTGGATTTAACAAATAAAAAGTCTTTGAACTGATGATGATTTGCTGACAAGCTAAAGATGTAGTGGAGAAAGTGGTAGGTAGATCCTTAACGGCGTTTATAATTTAATTCCTGAAAGGTCGTGAGATCGGTTGTAAAAGGAGAGCGATGATAGACAATTTTTTGAGGTGGCTTGCTTGAGTGAAAGCTGCGAAGCAACTAACGCTCTTTTCTCCCCAGTCTCCGCGTCTCCTCTCCATCTCTCTTGGTTGCTTTCCCTTTTGGCTTCGTCTCGTCTTCCTCCCTTAGCCCAAATGTGATGTGCCCGAGCAGCAGCTTTTTCGCCACAGTTTCCACTAGGGAAGAGAGAGAGAGAGAGAAAATTGTTTGACTTCCTAGCTATAGAAGAGAAAGTCCGTATGTAGACCAGCATCAGCATCGCATGATGGGGGAGGGGATTTTGGTGGTGTTTTTCCTTTTGATGGAATATTCCGCCGTATGGTTGAACAGCGACTAGTTTAGTTGTCGATTTGCTGCATTACTTCTTCTTCTTCTTCCACTTGTCACGGATGGTGAAGGGAAAGCAAGGACCAAGTTGTGAATATTATTACGCTTTTTAATAGGAAGTTATGCTCGACATTAACACAGGGGCCATATTGCAGTTCAGAGGCTTTTTTGCTTCATACTTTTTTTCAACTAAGCTTTGCTACTGGAAATTGGTGAGTACTTTAAACGCATGTGATTAAGCTTTTTACTATAAGTGAAAGTCGTACCTGCTAAACTATGATGGGTGATGTGCGTTTGGAACACTTCCTTGGTTGATGTATTCTTTATTTATTTATTGAAGACAAGCCCTTCACTTTGAAAAACAGTGAGTGGGAGCAGAGGTTCCTCTTGTGGACCTCGGTTTTTTAATAGTTTTAAGTTGAACATTTTATTTTTGTTTATTTTTCAAAGAAAAAGTTGGGATTTATAATTCTCGAGTGGGCTTAGAGTTTGGGATATATGTTCAGCAGGTTTGAGAGAGGGCTGTCATTTTGATGGTTTTTGTTGCCTGCCATTGTCTCTCTTTTTCTGTTGCTGTGTCTATTTATGCCTACTTATTCTCTCTCTCTCTCTCTCTCTCTCCTTGGACGAAGTTTACTTTTCACTTTCCTTAGTTTCGTAACTCAAATTTCGTAACAGAAACTTCTCTGTTCGTCGGATCGCATCATCTATAACACATCAAAACACAACCAACCAAACCACCAAAGTCAACTAACTCAATCCATTGGATGTTAGAATGGTCCGATTTTTGTCTTTTTTTTAAGGACCTTCAAGTCCTCAAGTCCCTTTCATTACTAGGTACATTGGTACATGAACCAAAATGTAAGGATTTTCTTCACCCCTTGTGCAGAGATTTCTCATTTATTTCAAGAAAATGTAAAGTCTAATATCTCTCAAGGATTGTCATAACAACTGTCAACAGAACGGACCAGTTTTAGGAAAAGGTCTTGTTTCTGTTCCATATTCTTCACCAAATCAGCACAGACCATACTCCACCCAAAGGGTTATTTAATCGGAGGACATGACGAACATGGATTTGCGAATTCAAATTATTTGCCATTGACTATGTTGTCACGTCAAACAGAAGGTGTGGTTTTATAACAGAGATTTAAACCGTGTGCAAACAGTGCATATATCTAGAAGGAAAATAATGGATGGTGATAGATCATGCAGTGGTTTTAGGATGGAAGGGCGGATGGTTTGGTTTGGTTTTGTCTGGTTGACTACTTTCTCTGCATAAGAGAGAATTCAATTACATTACACTGACGAATGATTTTGAAGTCGAGTGGCTACTTTGCAAATTAGAAATTTATGCAGCGCATCCAGAGGAACATCTCGCAAATCTAGATAACCATTGAATCCCACACGTTCCTCTCTGGTTTGGTTTATGAGCGAATATGTCACCCTCCTCCAATCCATCTAAAACATGGCATGATCATCATCATCCTAAGCTCTTCTCCAACAGCAAAGTGTGTGTCCTTCCTGTTTGTTGTTGTCATACGGAAAAGGGAAAGGAAGCAAGTCATATTGGAAACAGGACTTGGGATTGGATAGAGTATAAGTGGTGTGCGACTAAGTGAATACGAATCCAGATTTACTAGTACACAAAATCTTGTCATAAAATGGTCAACCTGTCTCGCACTACTCACAAATCCCTAATGCAATTTAAACGGGAAATTGCCTCCTGTCACGGAACGCGGCAGCAACGCTCTGGCACATTGATGCTTTCCCTACCAACGACGACTTGACTTCTCAAATCTTTCAAGTTGTTGGGGGAACAAGCAGCTTTAGAAGGGTGTGCAAGATATATGCAACGTGTCCTAAATAATTTCCAGCTTTGCAAAGCAAATAAATCTAATTTAACTCATTTCGGAAGATGAGTTACACACACTAAATGCGAATCTTCTGCTACAATTCAATTGAAGAGCCCACTCTCAGAGAGAGAGAGGGAAGTGGGAAGTATTGCTATTTTATTTTGAGGGCCGTCCTTGTCCGTTATGTAAAGAGTACTTTCAGTCAGAGGAAGGCTGAAGCACTACACATTTCCATTATTAAAAGATTTTAATCAACGCTTCAATTAGCAGATTAAACTCAGATTTAGCTCCAAGTTGTCCTTCAAAAAAGGACATGGCAACTGAATACATGAAAACACTCCAAGTCCGCGTTTACTACTCTCATTTTATGGTCCACCTAATTTACCTAAGTAATGGCGTGGGAGGAGGAGACCTAAAAATCATTGAAAATGAAGTAAAGCCAAGTTTGTTAGAAAATATTATTATTCAATGGACAGGAAAAAATATTGAAAGGTTCCCTTTGGGACTTTCATATCTATAGGACCGTTCTCGAAGGTATGGGGATGTTGATGTTGATCTGTTTGTCCGTTCAAAGATATATTGTGCACACACACACATTCGTCATCTGTTTCAAATTCAACTTTCGATAGTAGAGTCTGGTGACAGATGGTTTTGGAAATCAGAAGAGGAAAGTTTTTTGGTTGAAAGATTGAAGCCCAGAATTCCAATGAGGAGAAAAGAGAAAGTAAAGCAAACCGAGGGAGTGGGATTGGGAAGAACCCATTTTCTCTCAAATTTGTTCTTCTGCTGAAGAACTCCTTCAGAGCTTTCTCTCTTGATCTGATCTGAGTCAACAACTGGCCTAAAATACAGTAAGGAAAGTAAAGTGTACAGGCAAACTAAACTAGAAACTAACTATAACGTATGGGCGCAGACTGACTTGGAGGTAAAAGTTCCCTGGAAATGGAAGCCATAAATGCCGTATTAATGTTTTCAAGTAGTTTTTCATTATTTTTTTCTTAGAAAGGTTGAAAATTGTCTGATGTTTACTCAGATTTGATTCAAGGTTTCAGTTTTATTCCATCCATTTTTTGCTTGTTCGGATAAATGGAATTGACTCAATTTAAAAGAAATATAGATAGGTTTTGGCATTAACGATTACAATCTACGTTCCTTGAACAGAACTTTTTAATCACAAAAAGTAGCATTATTTAATGACATTCTCAGCTCGTTAAAACATTGTTTTAGTTTAACGAATTACGTTTTCTAGGAATTGTTAATAACGGATTTTTTTGTCGCTATATAAATCTATGCAGTATCAGATTACCCTTTGTTTCATTTTGATACATAAAAAACGGTTAATTGCTATGACTTGTTTATCGATAACCTTCAGACTTGCGCAAACAACCAACGTTGTTACATAATATCTAACTTTCTTTCGAAGACGCACATCAGGAAGTTGATTTGAATTGGTTTGTCAACTTTTCCCTAAGATACCTGAGGCCCATCGATTAAAGTTGTTTATTTTGTTTACTTATTGAGGTCAAAAAGCAAAGAGGAGAAGAGTGGAGTATGGAGAAAGCAGATATGAGGAGAAGAGACACTGAAGTATGGCAGATTTAGGGACATCAGGTTACGTTGAAACTGCGGATTCTAGAGTGGGTAAGTAAAGTAAGTATAAGTATCCTACCTCCTCATGACAAGAATACGAAGAGATGACTTATCTTAAGGTTTGGAGAAAGTGGGCTCATTCAGTCAGTAATAATAGTCAGAGTCTCTACCTAAAGTGACGCAGAGAAAGTCTAACTGTGTGTGTGTGTGGTTGTTTGCTCAACCCTTTCCATAATACATGGACATGTGTCTGTTTTTTTGTTTACATTTCATTCCTTTTATTGAGCATACTTTTATCCACCAGAGAGAGAGGACCAGAGGACCTAAAAAGTTTGTTTGATCAAAGACCCATCTAGTCACCTTCATAATGCGAATGACAGGTACCTATCAAGGGTTTTCTACCAGAATAGACCTTTGGTTTTTAAAACTTTAATGTTTTGCCCAAATTGAAAGATGAGGAGAACCTCACGAGATGTTTGTCTCTGATTCCTCGAACAGGAACACTTTATTTTTTATACATTAACTGAACCGAAACGTGCAAGCTGGATCCAAAATATAGGTATTTAACCCGTTGTGGATTGAAATGAGTTCAAGGAGAAAGTATATACTTACGAAAGTAAAAATAAAAGTCAACGTCAACAGCCCTTCTTTCTGAACTTCTTATATAATCATCTAAAAAAGAAAGTTAAAATAAGCTGTAATGAAAGTACAACAAACTACGTTACATCATAGACCTGGCAATTGCAAAAAATATTGATCTATAGAATAGGATTCCTATCACGTTTCCATATAACATCAAGTGTCATTGCCCTAATTAGCATTAAATTAAAGCTTGTGGAAGCGACAAACAATTGGAAATTGCAGCGTTTTTGTCCAAGAAATGTTGGATACATTGAAACGACTGGAATTGCAATGGGTATAGAAATACAACATTAAAGCTAATTGTCTTTACTATTGACTATCCGAGACACACAAAAAATAAAGGGAAGAAAAATGTCAATTATTTTTGAAACTCAAGAGGCATGACATGACATGATGACATGACATTAGTTGTTATAGTACTTTTGGTGGAGGTTTATATTAGAAAGGTGCACAATTACAATTTGGAGGAAAGCCATATCACAGTTTGTTTGTAAGAGAGAAAGAGAGTTTGGAAAGTTTACTTTTGAGGTATTGAAACCAAGTAAGTCTCTCTACTCTGTAAATTCAAGGTATTTACACAATCCCGAGCGAGTGCCTCCTGTGTCTCCTATTGCCCAAGGTGGAAGCAAGTGTGTTACTTGATTGTTGAGTGAAAAGTGAGTGAGTGAAAGCAAAACTTCCTCCTTCCTCTTCACATTTGAGAATTTGATTCTAATTCAAATGTTCCTCCTTTTCTTCCGTACCTTCCTTGGTCTCATGATGTGATGATGATGTGTGTGTGGGTGGAGAGAAAGCAAGAGGAAGCACCGGCAGTGCCTCTTCTGAACGAACATTGACTTGACTTAGAAAGGCCGAAAGTTTATCTGTGTCAGATGGAAGGCTTATGAATTATTCAGCAATGAATGAGTACAAGGAATAAATCCATCACATGATTTATTGCGCGACTCTTCTCAACAATGAGAGGGAACACAGGAGTGTGAAAACATTTTAACGCATTTCTAATTAAGACTTTATATTTCACTCCACACACATGTTCTCATGCTCATGATTCGAGTTGTTAGTTGATGGTGATACAATGAGATGAGATGTCAGATTATTCTGACTGACTCTCCAGGAAGGAAGCAAACAACAAAGGACGGTGGTAAATGTCTAACAATTAGCCAACATTAATAATTACTGAAACTACGTGTGAAGTAAGTAGTTGGGTTTAACATTTCCTGTTTCCTCCTCTCTCACATGTGACTAAAAAGATGAAAGTTTGTGATGGAAGGAGCATTTATTTGATGTGAGATGAGAGAAGAGTTGAACTGTAATTGATATCAAGATATGCATGGAATATAAATAGGAGAGAGTCCGTTTGTGAAGAAGAAAGTATAAAGTAAAGTCTGGTGGTAGGCAATAAAAACATTGATGTTTTGTCTTCACTTTCTTTCGTCTACTTACTACTTTCAATTCCTTTGATGCTCAGTCAGTCAAACCCTCCTCTTTTCTCTCTTTCTTCTTCCTTAACATTTCGTTTATCTAAAGGAATTCAGGAAGTATAAAGCGTGTGAAAAGGGGCATATGACATGGGCAAAAGGAAAACATATCCCGTTACAACAAGAGTTAAAAACATACTTTCTCTCCTCTCCTAGGAAAACCAGCAGTAGTAAAACTAAAAATATTGCAACTTTCTCTTTTCCTCTTAATATTTTTCACGTTGAACATATGCATTCTTTGCATTTCTGTCGCATAGACGCGAGGTAAACAAAAATTTTGATGAAAAGTAAACGGAACTATGAAAATGTAACTAACTTTACGTTTACAGGAGGATGCCTAAAACAACACAGAAATATGCATACGAAATTTTATAAAAGCATAGTTAAAACAGGTAAAAAAGCTACGGAAGTAAGTTGGTTTCTTGCTGCAAAAAAAGTCTTCTACACTTTGGTGGTGCTACTTGTGAATTTAATAAAATCATTTTCTTCCCTCCATTCGATAGAGTGCAGAAGAAGGTATAATGCTAATATTTGGGGTAGTGTGTAGGTACGGTAACGGTGTGACCAGGAGGGATGGAACCATGTGCAATAAATGGACACTGTTTGGTTGACCTGGAAGTTTTGGGATGGTGGTGTCTCTCCTTTCCTTTAAGAGTGTTGATGCTAGATATACGATGAAAAACCATCTATGAAACTGTATAGGAAAACGACTCTCACTACTCTGATACCCAAACTAAGAGACAATCTGGACAGATACACACACAACTTTGTCCATTTTGTCCAACTTTACTTCGTTAGTTCTTCTTTCCCAAACGAGGTCATCACAAGATTTTCACATGTCCTTCTCGGATTGGATTCTATTCTCTCAAACAAAATAAATACCTGTCCAATTATTCCAATTCACTTCTACGACTCGGGATACAATTTGATGGCTTTAATTTTCTGTAGAGAGAAACTAAGTATCCAATTCCAATCTCTCTCCTCCTTCTCTACGGTCGATACTTTCTCTTCCTATAGTTTTTCAGAAGCTAATTTTTGTAGTTTGCAGAGAGTGAAGGCATTTTACTATTTTCATAATTTCAGAATCAAAGACTAAACTGTTGTAATATATAGCGTGAACATGATGCAGACATGGAAAAAAAGAAAGAAGGAGTGAAAGCGGAAGTGGCTCAGCCTTTACTTTACTTAGTTTCCATCAACCACTTCAAAATTCTGTCCACGTTTGGAGAAGAGCGAAGACTAATGTGAACGTCCTGCTGGCTGGGACCTTGTGAAATATACACTCTTTCTCTCCTCTGCGCTTTCTTCTTCTTTGCTGCATTGATGTCTTTTTAGAGTGAGACACCCAAAATGTACACAAACACCATTCCATCCATTGACTTTCACCACACGACTGCAGCCAAATAGCGTCGTCGTCTCCTGGTCCTGCCGGTGGTGTGGAGGAAGGAGGGGCTGTTAAATATATGCGATGATTCTTCTTGAGAGAATCTCTGACTTGAGAGAAACTGCGTTATATAGAAATAGAAATCCATCAAGTCATTTAAGACTTCCATCCAAAGAAAGCTAGAAGCTTTACTTATTTTCTTCTCTCAAGGATTATCTCGTTTCCACCCTTTGTTCATTTCTTCACCCTCCCTGCATTTTTGACACCCCTCATTTCCTCCGGTTGTTCCGTGCACTGCTCTTTTCCTTGCACCTCATTTCATTTTAGTTTGAGTCTCCTACTCACGCAATGAACTTTCTCTTAGAAACGTTGTTGATATTGCAAGCTGCCGACGGGCATGGAATGACAGATATAAATAAGCCCACACCGGCTTCTTCTAGAGGGAAGAATGTAATAATGCAGCAGGAGAGAGTGATGTAATAAGGGAAGTCAAGTAAGTTAACTTACGCAGTGCAGCATGAAGTATAAAATATTTCTCATGATCCGCGTCCCTCGATCGTTCAGTTTTTATAATATAAAAGAGAGCATTATTATGAGCTAGAGTCTTTTTCTCTGGCAACGAACGAAGGCTGCTGCACCTTAATTGACAGATTATATCTTACTTTAGGCGTTAAGCCTCCCATTTCACCCCTGTTACGGACCTTTATGACATCAAAATAGTTACCGAATAGCTCGTACATTCAACACAAGCTGCAATGAGATGGGGGTAGGAGGTAGCTGCAAAAGGTACTAAGAGACAGTTGAAATGAGGGTCTACAAGTTGGAGAAAGTTCCTCTGATTGACTTTGTTGCCAAGACAAAAAACGACATGAACTGAAATAAAGAACCAGTTCGACCCGACCCGAATAAGTTCACTTTAGTTAGTTCACTTAACTTTTAAAAGTCCAACATCCTAAATAAGAACTTTTGTGTGTTGGGAAAGGTCTTCATTGAAATAAAAAAAAATACAGACGAGGTCCTTTTTGACCACACACACACATCCTGGTTGACTTTCTCTTCTTAAGTCAAGTCCTCATATCATGACTGTCGTCTTCATGATGGTCGTCTTCCTCCTTCTTATAGCCTCCCTCATCCAACGAGCCATAACGTGTTTATGGAGTGTGTACTGTTATTATTACTGCTGATATCCTGATGATGATACTCGTATGCGTATGTATCTCTACTTTACCTCCCTCTGTTCTTCTTTCCCTCCCTCCCACCACAATCACCTTCACCACACAAAAAGTCTTGGTAAATCGTCCTCTTTTGGCTGGGGCTGTGGCTAACTTGAGGTCTATATTCTTGTCTTTTGGAGCGACATTCATAATCCGAAATCCAAGGATGACATTGACAAAGAGTCCTTATCTCTTGTCAAACGAAACAGAAGCCCTCACACTTGAAGCTTTTGAGAAGGGACATTTTGAGATTCTGACTATCCAGAGCCTAAGCTTGGTACATAGTTTTGTCCCTTGTGTTTCTCTTCGATAAAGTACTCGTTATTGAGACATTTCCAATATTTCTCACACTCCCAGTGACGAGAGGAAGAGGACAGGCTGCATGGAAAGGGAAGATAGATACCTAAGTCTGAAATGTTAAAAATGAATGGTGTCTGGACAAAATATTTTCTTGAATTTTTCTTTCTTAAAATTTCTTCCACTTTGCAGAACTTTCTTTCTCAAAAAATAGGTGCCTGCGTACAGTAATCTTCTTTCATTATAGATAATAGGATGCCTAGGCCTTCTTATTTTATATATTTCTTTCTTTCTTGAGCAATACATATTTTCCAGACTGCTGGTTCATTTTCATTCTTGCTGTGATCAATTTTAACAATTGACGCGTGAACACAAGGAATTGCGCAAGAATGAAATCTGTGTCTCTGACTGAGAGAATGCTACAAATATTCCCACAAGTTTGTGATACTTTAAAAGTAGGAAGAAGAAGCTTAAGTGGGTGAAGAAAGAGACCAACGCGTCATAGTCAAAGTAGGCGTAGGTGGAGTCATTCTTCTCTCTTTCCTTGTTCACAGCTCGGTGAATTTACT
>JAQIWU010001332.1:0-17198 GCA_034696445.1 Isotomiella minor
TACTGCTTCGAAACAATACTCTGCTATTTTGATTCGCCTTAGTCGTGGATTCCAATACTCCATCAGTAACCCCAGTGTACGACCGTGCACTGGATGTCTTACTATTAATCTATAAACAAAAAAATTGAGTTTTCAATCAATCAGTTATGTTTTTTTTGGGGACAATTGACTTACCACAACCAACAATAATATAAGGATAACAATAAACGGGTTCCAATTCTTCATTTTTGTAATACTTTTGTCAATTTTATAATCCCAATGACTCACGTGGAACAAAACGATAGATTAACAGAAGGAAAAGTCAAGACTACTTACGACATACATACTTCTTTTATCATAATGACCCACATAATTTATTGCAATGAAGGCCTCGTCCATTACGCATACATGTACGAGTACGCAATTTATTTACGCAGACATGCGTGATGGTCGCATTGATCTTTTAGTCCATTGTCAATTTTACATATTATATCACCCACAGTCATCATCATAAGTGTCAAGAACAAACCTTCGTCTGTCGCACAGTGGTAGTTCATTAGTTCACGTTTTCGATGCAGGAAGGGAAGCATCATCTCAAGAAGTCTTGTCTTGTCTTGATTGATCAATCCCACTTTGGACTGGACGCATTGAATATTCATGAGCAAACAAAGGAAAGGAGCAGAGACAGACAGCGGGTGTGCGCAATTCAAAGAATAGAAGAACACAAAAAAAACCGAACGTTGCTTTGCTCCTGCTTGCATTGCTTGCTCAGCTCCAGCTCAAAAACCAAGACAAAACCTGCTCTTCTTCAGAACAGAATAAGATCTTCTAGCATTTAAAGTTCTAAACATTTTGGACGTTATATTGAATAATTTAATTATCTCCAAGAGATCAAACACCTGTTGCTCAATCAACCCACAAAAAGTGAAGCAATAACAGACAACTTTTCTTCACAGGAGGTAAGGAAAAATCAACCTTGTCACATTTTAACCCTCATTTAAATTATTCTCTATAGTTACAAGATCGGTGGGGTCACAGACTATTGGCGTCATGGTCACCCCACTATTTTCCATGAAGGATGACCGCACACAATGTGAGCTTAATTTCATTGATCGAGTAAGTCACACAGTTTGATAAGTACTCCCCTTTTTTGCAGATATTTGCCCTTTCGAGGACGGTGACTGTTCTGGGAGCAAATGTGAGGGGTTGGTTCATCTCTCATCATCATCGAAGACGAATACGGACGCTCCAAGCAAAATGCCGACGCCTTTCCCACCTTATCTTTGGTGCGTCCTCAACAGTTACCTCCAGGAAATCGACAGCATTCTCCCGTTCACTACCGTGGTGGCCATGACGAGAGGCCTAAATGGCGAGGAAACCTTTGATCAAACGGGTGAGTCGTAATTAGAATGATTTATAGAAGCATATGGTATCGTAGTCATTTGATGTTTAAAGTGCTGTCCTACGCCTATGGCCGGGAAGTGGAGAAGGAGTATAGCGATCCGGACTACTCAAACTGCATCATTGCAGACGACGATGCCAGGATCGAGATAGATTTTCAGAAGGAACTCATGACTAACAAGGATTCTGGAGAAGTTTTTGAAATCAAGCGGTTGGGAACCCCTTCTCCCATCCTTTTCAGAAATGCTCCCAACACCACTGGATGGGTGTGGTATTGGCAAAGTGATGATCCGGAGAGGAACTGGAGCGAACTGAATTATTTTAGGGTGTCTGAGGATGACGAGTGAGTTGTATTAGTATACCTTAAAATTTAAAAAATAATCATCAATTTTTGTTTGCTAATATTTAGTTACTGGTCTTGTGGCACATTGGAGAAAGCCTACCTGGCAAAAGATTCTCGACGTATTAAAATTGACGTACGCGGGCACGATTGTTTGCTGCCATTCAGTGTGAACGCGAGTCAGAAGACAATGTTTGACCGAGCTGGTGAGCAGTATGATCTTCGTCGGAGACCTGCTATTTTCAGCACATTTGTAGAGTGGTGCTACTTGGACAACCCAACCAATACTCCATCAGTGTCAGTAGATATTCTTATTCGAAATCATTGTTATATACAATCCAAGTTTAATGAATAATTGAACTGTTAGTATGCTTACCCGTACCGGTACTTTTGCCGGGCCGCAGTGGGTAACTTTTGGGGATCTAAATGCTTACGGAGATACAAGATTCCCTGTGACATCTGAAATGCTAGAGAAAATGAACATGACGAAACAATTCATGCTGGACTGTGGAACCTGCAACGTAATTGCTGAGATGCTAATATATTGACTATCGATATTTTCATTTATGTCTTCAAACTGATAAGATGTGAACATTATCGGTTAAGGTCAACTTGGCAAAAAAAGAGATCTGTTGGACTGATGGGCCAACATGGAAAACACAGGATGTTACGGTTCCCGTAAGGAGGGATGTATTTACTGGACGTCAGCTTATCCCGTTTGACGAGTTTCCGAAAACTTGGGACCCTATGCCGAAGTCGCGAATTTACATAACGGCGACTGTTACCCCGAACACACCAGAGCACAACTTGGTTAAGGTAATGTGGTTTTATAGTCTTACATAGGTAGTTCTTTATAAAAATCTGAACATGTTTTTGGTATCCCCCTACAGAGCTTAATAAGGAAGACAGTTCGTAACGACATCAGTTTGATTCGCCGCATTCAGAATCCAGCAACATATAAGAGCTACTTAGAAAGCAAGAATGCAATTGCCACCTTGTATCCAAATCATGAGTTGAGAGAAGAGTGGCTCTTTCATGGAACATCGGTAAAATACATTACAACACCGGACTGTTGGGTTATTTTATAGACACATTCCCATGATGATTCTTCTAAAGGATATCAGGATTAACCAAATCTGCGAGCGGAATTTTGACCCTAGTCTTGCTGGATCAGCACACGGAACTGCGTATGGCCATGGCACATACTTTGCCAGGGATGCTTCTCTTTCCATGGGATACGCAGGCGCAGGGTAAGATTTATCCTAGGCCATCCGTTCGTTGTCATTCTTTCATGCAGGCTTTTTGATAATAGAAGGGGTTATCATCGGACATTTCCACTCTCAACCTCAACCACCCCTGCCGAACCCCTTCCCGAAAGAAAGAAAACGAAGCTACTGGTGTGTAAAGTGCTCGTTGGTCCCAAACAGGTTGGGGGCCACGGGGTGTCGGGGCAGCGATACTCGACATTTGTGGACCATATGGACATTACAAAAATCTTCGTCAATGCAGAACCGCATTCATTTCGGCCCGAATACATTGTCGAACTTTGACTAAGACTGATGTAGCAAAATTAGCAAAACGAAAACGAACGGATTCCTTATTACTTACAACTTTCTATTGTTCTCGAAATAATAATAAGCAAACAGTGCCAACATTTTGATACTTTGAAGTGAACTAATGTGCAAACTTGTTTATTTAGTGAAAACACTTACTTATTGGCTTAAGTAATTCCAGAGTTATGTACTTTTTTAAATAAATAAAGACAAGCTAAATTTATTTGGAATCCTCTCGGAATTTCCTGTCGCTTTTTATTCTTTCTGTCATGAAATCCCACCTTGAGGAAACTAAATTCTATGGCAAGTAATCACGAAATAAGAACTGTTGATGTACGAGTGTTGTTATCTCGTCGAACATGAATTAAAGTAGTAAAAAATGGGGCAATGAGTCTTAATTACGTTCCATATTTTTGTATGATAAAGTGATAAATTGCGAATCTGCAATGTGCAAAGTGGTAGCTCAGATCGAGGATTTTGTTTTTCATGTGTTGCTTCCAGTTGTGGAATTAATTGGTTAATCTTGTGTAATCCTTTAAAAGTAATAATCTCACAATGCAGGGTACATCCTTGTGTCAACCTCGCAGGAGTGTTCAGTAATCAAAATGCACTCGAGAACTATTAAAAAAATTGGGATACTTCGACAGTATTATGCGACCTTCATAGGTACATCCTACTTTCTCAGCCATACTTCTAAAGCAAATTTCTACTGGAAATTTCAGCAAACCTTGGCGTCTTTGGTCTGGGGACAGTAATGAGCTGGACGTCTGCAGGATTGTCCTCGTTGGAAAAATCATTTCCTTTGACAGTGTCGGAAAAGTCATGGATCTCTTCAATCATTAATGTAAGTACGTCTACAGCTCTTAACGATCTCAGCAGTCTCAAGTTGCTTGTAGGTAGGGGGATTAATCGGCTGCCTCTCTGCAGGCCCTGTTATGGACAAATTTGGGAGAAAGAAATCGTCAATGACCTTTTCAGCTTTGTTTTTAGCTGGATGGATACTGCTAATAACGTCTACAAATTTTACAAGTTTACTCATAGCACGGTTTGTCCTTGGATATGCTGCCTCCTATTATGGGGTAGTAGGTCCGGTTTTTGTGGGAGAAATAGCGTCACCAAACATCCGTGGGATACTTTCCAACATGTATGAGGTTTTCTTGACCCTTGGTATCCTTTTCAGGTGAGTGGAGTATGCAGTTCCATGATATTCGGTGTGGTCATTCATTGGTTTTTCTTTTAAAGATAGTTACATCGCTGGAGCTTATCTTGACTGGAAATGGTTATCAATCGTGTGCTCGGTTGTCCCATTACTCATCCCTTTGAGTTTACTCACAATTGAGGAGTCTCCCAGATACTATTTCTTTATTGGAGAAGAACAAAAAGGGATCCAGTCGCTGAAATGGTACTGTGGAACTACTGACGATGCAGACGTGGAGGAAGAATTGGCATTGTTTCAACTTACCCCAGACAGTCATGGTTTAGAAGATACTGAACTGCTGCGAGGACGAGAAAACCGATCCGCGATTCGATTGCTGTCGAAAGGAGAAAACTTTCGTCCATTGTTCCTTTGTGTTGTGTTAATACTTGTGGAACAAATGTCCGGATTTGCAGCGGTGACTTCTTTTGCAGGGGAGATCTTCTACATTGCTGGATTTAAGGCGTCGGCGAATGAAATGGCCATCATTTTTGGCATTTTTCAGTTCCTTGCGACATGTTTGTCTTGCCTATTCATTGAAAATGTTGGGAGAAAGCCTTTGCTTCTTGTTGGACAAATCTTTATGATTTTGTCCTTGGGTTGTCTGGGATGGTACTTTTACAACTGGGAGTATCACGAAGTAGTAACGGTTTCCACATGGCTGCCCGCTGTTTGCATGGTGACTTACATAGTTGCTCTGAGCGTTGGTATTGGTCCCATCTCAACCACAATCATGGGTGAAATTTTGCCTCAAAGTGTACGAGGTATATAACATCTTAAACCCATGGATGATGTCATTTTGTATCAATATCTTGTTGCTACAGGGATCGGATCAGCTATTTTCACTGCAGCCCTGAGGATGTCTGCCTTCACAACGTCCTTTTTGTTTGAAGAATTTAAGGATGCTGGAGCAGTGTGCTGGCTATTTTGGTCCTTCACTGGCGTTTGCATTATTGGCCTTTTAGTAATTGTGATATGGGTCCCTGAAACTAAAGGAAAGACATTTGAAGATATTGCAAGATTTTTCAAACCCAAGAGAAGTGATTCAGTGCTCCCTTTAATTCCGAAGTGAAGGATAACACGGTTCGCAATCACGGTTTTGATGGAAATACTTTTTTATTCGGAAACGCGTGTGTGGAGTGGATAACGAGTAAAACAAAAACAAACTTTGTTAAAAATATAAAAAGGCGCACATGGCAATAAAAGTATTGATTATTCTAAACAACTAGGTTAACTATTCAGAAACAAGTTCTCCTAACAGGTTCAAAGTGTACAGCTCAGTTGCACTCCATCCATGTAAATCGTGCAGTGACAGCATCAAACATAGATACCATTCATGAAAATGGACAGATAGGTTGGAACACATCACTTCGTTTTCTTCGTCACCTTGCGATCTTCTATTGCTTGAGTTTGGCTTTCCTACAACCCTGAATGGTGGAAGTTTTAATACTACCTTCATAGTCATATTATCAACTACGGTTATACGAACAACTCCCTTATCAAAAAGGCATAAGGCAAGTAAATCAAGGCCAGCATCATAACCCATTTCCACCGTGGATGAATCTGAAGTATTCCATGCGTCGTCAGAGTAACGCTGTCGGCGAATCTGTCGCAAACCTAAACCTTCTCGTCGTCGTTCCTGATATATGTCATCGTTGTTTACCAAAGTCTGAGCGTTAGGTTTTGCGAACAGCTTCTTTGCCGATAAAATTGTTTCTCCGACGATTTTCCCAGTTTCGCCATTGACTCTGAATTGTAAAATCCTGCAAATATTTAGAATAGTCATTCAGACGGAATAAAAATAATAAAATGCCAAACTTGTGTAAAACTTGTCCATACTCGAGAGCATTTTCGGATCCATAAACTGCAGCTCGAGAATATTCATTGTCAAAGAAGTCCACACGGATTTCGTTATTGTTGACCATCTTATTTATGAAGAAAGCTGCCTTTTCAGGATTATGCACTTGGTACAGCTACATCGAATAGTAAATTCATTGTTCAAAGTAGTATCAGAAATTCATCGTCATTGCTAGCCTCACCTCAAACTTATCCTTTTTGGCGGTCATAACAGCAGGCGGATGGATTAAAGGTACAAGTGTTAGATATCCTTCAACAGTACTCAGGGACAGCAATGTTTCCGGTTTTTCTTTTAAAATGATAGTTTTCATATTTGAAAGCACTGGGCTGTTTTCAGAAGTTGGACATAAGGATATGTTTGCGTCAATCAAGGATTCGAGGTTGAAAATGTCAGCTCTTGAAGATCTTGACACCACTCCCACCATTCCAGAGAGAATGTCAAACGCCCCCACACCTTTCCATTGTCCACCTTTTGGAATCTATTGAAAATACAAATGTACGTCGTCATAACAATGTCTCAATGGTTTGACTGAAAATAACGTTACCAGCAAGCGATAAAGAATGCGCATAGGGGGATATTTTAAGATCAGAAACTCTTTATCAATTTCCCCATCCCTCCGATTTTCATGTCCATTTCTCCTTCCAGTGACGTAAATCAGGTCGCTTTCATCGTCAGCTGTGATGTCAGAAAATTTGGAGGGGCCATTTTCGAAGGATAAATCAAATACGCCAAGACTATTTCCATTGTTGACGTCGTACAATAATATTCTCCTTCCATTCAATACCATCAACGTGCTGGGGACTTTTTGGAGTTGTCCTTGTTCATCCATAGCGGGGTTGTTTGGTTTAACATGCCATATATCGAAATACTTCCAATCATCTTTCTGACTTTGAATTTGTCCAGAGTCCCCTACGACATCTTTTATTGTAAACTTGACCTAAGCACAACAAAACAGCATAGAAGCAGAACCAACCATACTACGTAATTAATATCTAAAAGTTTTTTACCCGATATGGCTCTGCATGAAGGGAATGGCTTGGAGTTAAAAAGATCCTGTGGCTGGAAGTCGGATTCTTCAGCATAACATATTGATTGAAAACAGCAGTTTTCCATTTTGCATTCAACGGAGACCGCAACCATTTCTTTCTTTTAGGACTTTCTGCTGGGGCTGGGGACTTTTCCCTCACACGTTTTCGCCTACGGAAATAATGTGATTAGAATATAACAACTTTAGCTTCCTTCCAACGTTGACGAAGGATGTGTACCTAACGTTGTCATTTGTCAAATTTCGCGAAGAGCCCATTTCATGATTGGCAGAAACACCCAATCCTTCTCGACCTCTCTCTCCTGTCGGCGGCCAGAACGTCGACGCCCTGGCAACACGAAGCAAGGGTGAGACAGACGACAGGTCAAAATTGTCAGCGACCTCCACATCCTCCTCCTCCTCCTCCTTTTCTCTGGGTGCCCGTGACAAAAACAACTGGCGCAAAACATTCGTGGCAAATCTGAAATATATTTATATGACATTAGCACCTTGACATTAGGACCCCTACTATAAACTTTACCTGGGACTTTCATCCAGTTCATTTCGATGGAAGGGGATGCCTAGTTGCCACCGCATGAATGACGAGGGCAGATTTGTTGGCCATTTATGCAACTGCAAAGACAAGTGGCGATTTCCAGCAGAAGACCCGCAACAACAGGTCCCTTCCTCCATCATTTTCTAAATTTTATTGTCAAAAGAATAAAACTACAACAGTTTTTTTGTTTTTCTGTCAAAAAATTTAGTCTTTTTTATTTTTGCTTTGTTTGAGACTTTGAACCAGGCGGATTTTTTGCTATGGATTTCTCTTTGTCTGCTTCACTCGAGTCGTCTGCTGAAGCTGAAGCCTTTCACCGCTCGCTCCAACTCGATCTCATCTTCACAGGTTTTGTAGCGAGCATCATTGATTTCCAAAAGACTCACAAAGGTTTTGGCAATGGAGGGTTTCATTCGGTAGAGGATGAGGGGGTGGGCCGCTTCGTTAAAGATTTTAAACACGGTTTGAATCCCCTGGTAACGGTAACACAGTCAAGATTAGAATGTCCAAACTGTTGGAAAGACTTTAAGTACCTTTGCCGCAGTGTAGTCCGTAAACTGAACGTGGTGGCAGTCAATGACGATTGGGACCTTCGTAGTTTCCGCTGTCCTGGATTTTAGTAGGATTTGCACAATTCGTTGGACGGACATGAAAGTGCAGGATCGGTCTACTGTCAAAATGACGAAGGGTGTGCCATCCGCTGTCTATAGGATATTATTTTTATGACAAACCCTACTTAATTCATCTATTTAGACAATGTACCTTTGCCCTCTTGACTTTGACGACAGAGGCAGCTGACCAGTACAGGAGGAAGATTATGCTTGTGAGAGACCCTGCAATGACACCGTATTGAAGTCCTGCAACGAGGCAGACTGAGAACGTCAAAAACCAGGGGATCAAGTCCAGCTCTAAAAATGTAAGAAAGTTGTATGAATGCCATCACTACTACGCTCAAGGTCATGGCATACTTTTGCATTTCCATAAGAGTGGAATGATTCCAAAGTCGATGGTGTAGAAGTTGCCAATGAAGACTGTGGCTGCTATGGCAGCTCGTGGAATGAAGTAGAAGAGTGGGGTCATAAACTGGAGTGCGAAAAGGACCATGATGCCCGTGATGAAGCCACCAAACGTAGTTCGTACTCCAGACGCTTTGTTCAGCACGCTTCGTGCAAATGCTCCAGCGACTGGCATGCTGGAAACGCAACTGCCAAGTATATTGGTAACCCCTAGGGCTAACATTTCCTAACAAAAAAGAGGCATTATTTTACTGTCACATGTATCCTTGTGATTGTGAACCTGTTCTGCATCAATTTTGTGATTCGTGGCAGAAAATTGATGAACACAGGCAAAGTGTTCCATCAACGCTAACAAAGGGACAACGAATAGGAAAGTGCTGTCTTCCGTGAGGATGGTGGATAGCGTCACTGTCTCAACTTCCCCGTCGTCCCCTATTCTGTCAAAAGTGAACGACGGGAACCTCAAGGGAGGCAAACCTGGTTCCACCTTCCCTGAAGACGAGTTTGAGTATAAAAGTTTTTTTTTCATTCTTAACGACATTGTCATGGAATTCCATACCGACGAAGTTCACAATACTTTCATCCCCCATAGCTGCGAATAATGCAGCAGACGTGATGATCACTATGGCTCCTTTGGATGTGGCTACAACCCAGAGGAATTTCTGCAGAAATGGGCTCCTTGTTACAGCATCACAACCGAAAAAGCTTTGTAACTTCTGCAAACAAAAGAGTGGGTTAAGAAATGGTAAGAGTTTATACTTGCCCTTACTCGCAAAAATAAAAGCACAAAAATGCACGTCAAGGAAACAACAATGTCACTTCCTCGAACTTGGTTGAGTCTGCTGTAGATACCAACAATGATGGGAACAATTTCCGACGCAGAAAACTTTAATCCAACCAAGGACTTGAGTTGAAGAGAGCAAATGGTAATGGCTGCTGCAGAGTTGAAAGCTGAGGACACGGGGAGTGAGATAAATCGTGATAGAAAGCCTAACCAAAAGGAAATAAATTTTTCTGTTAGATTTTATACACTATAATCCAGCCCTAACCCAGTTGTAAAATCCCCATTGCCGTGGTTACAATTCCAGTGAAGAAACAGAGAAGGATTGCATAGTCTGCATTTCCTTTGCCCTTGGCATAGGTCAGCGCAATTAGGGACAATATTGGTGTGGGTCCGATTGTGATTGGGGGAGATGTCCCAAGGATGATGTACACCTAAAAGATGACTTTTGTTTTGTAAGCCTGTAAACCAAGGTCCGTAAAAAAAACTTACAAAACATCCCACGTAACCAGAATAAAGACCATACTGAGGTGGAAGCTGTGCAACTGTAGAACTATTTTTTCAGATTAGAGCCATTATTTTCAACAATCAGCATAATTAATTCTGTCCCTTACATTGCTAAAGCCTGTAAGAAATGTCAAGTGTAAGTATTTTGTGACAGTGAAATTGAAGCAGCTAACCTGTGCAATCACCGTAGTACCGAGTGTCACCTGCAATCAATAATTTTAAGAATGCATTCTTGTTGTTGACTGACATAGTTTCACATTACCCCAGCAATCAAATCGGCCATGAAAGTGTTCAGTGTGTATTGAGGGAGCCATGCCAGGATCGGGATCGTTCGTTTAAGGCAACTGGTCCGCATTCGTCCCTTCAACCATTGGAAGTAGTTACGTGGGCCACCCCCACCGCCTGTATGTGTATGCGAAGGTCCTTTGACGATTGCATTATTGTCTTTATTCTCTTGCTCCCTTGCCTCGCGTCTCTGCTTTAGCAATTTAGGAAGCGAACTCAGCGAACTGATGGAAGTTATGGTGCTATACACATTTTGTAGGTTTGGGGTACTGTAAGAATGAATTAATTCGGTCTGCATCGTGGATGTTTCACAAAATTGTTGTCACCAGGGCAGTGCCAGATGTAAAATAAAGCTCCATGGCCTTCCACAATTGTGATCTCACGACGATGTCACCACGACAATAAAGATTGCTTAATTCCAAACCAAATAGTACCACCCAGATTTGGTGTTTCGTTGAAAATTACACTTGTGGAAAGAAGTCCGCAATAACAAATCTATATTACAGTGAACTTGACGTCATTACTAAGTACCGATAAACGAACATAAGTGCATTAAAAAGTTTATTAACAAGGTAAAGTTCAAACAAAAAAAACAGGATATCACAACACAATATTTGGTTTAGCTTAAGGTTTATGACTCGTTGCTTGATGTACATATTTCTTGAACAAGGATGTCCAACAAGGTTTTTCACTCTTAAACCCTACTTCCAGAAAGGACTTTGCGATTCTACATATAGACCTGAATTGGTAGAACTTTTTCCATCCCAAATTGCGAGTGAGGTTGACGTTTAAAACTAATGGATCTTGGAGTACTATGTGGCACCATGTAGGGAGATCCACTTTGCCTTTATTTTTCATGTAAAGGCTTCTAATTTCAGTACAGACACAAACTCCTGGGGCGATTTCGACGGATGGTGCTTCTGGGTGGGTTTCCTCAAAGCAGGTTTTCGGTAAGTTGCAACCGTTTCTTAGGCAAATGACGTCCCCATGAGGCCCCACGTTTGCCATTGAGGTGAAAAAGTCCTTCAGGATAGATAGAAGGCTGAGAGATAGAACAAGTGGGTCATCAATCTGAGAAACGGGCGAGGTCTTCACAATTTTCGGAGGTGAAAATTCAATTGGGAACCCTTGAAGACTGTGTGTATCGTCTTTAGGATTACGCAATTCTTTCTGCTCTTGCAATAACTGATGAATCGTAGGAATCGTTTTACGTTGTTGTAAAAAGTGAATAAGAAACATGGAAACAAAGTGGTTGGGGAACAGCTCCTCTTGGGCCGTTAGCAAACTCCAGACTTGACGGTGGTAGCTTACAATGCTCAAAAGCGAACGAATCCTTGGGTCAAAAGTGCAATAGTGTTGAATAATTCGTGACTCTTGTTTAGCAAGGGAATGATTCTCTATCCTTATTTTGAATGATAGGACACCGCCATTGGATACTGAGGAAAAGAAATCCGTAGAGAAACTGATTTCTGGTACCTCCATAAAACTTTCGCTGGTCATGGCAATATTGACAATAGGGCAGCGTACTGGAGCGGCTTTGAGAGATCCTGACACAATTCCTAAACAGGCATTGGATTCCAGCAACTGTCGTATCTTGTGAATTATGACAACATGACTTGAGAAACAATGTAGGTAGCTAGTCCCTGTAATTCAACGAAACAAAAAAGTCAGCGGTTGCTACAAAAAATAGTTGACGCTTGGTTACACTGTCTCTTACCACTGATGTCCAAAACCATATGAATAGTTCTATTCCCATCAAGGTCACTAATAGCAGCTTCAGAAGTAAACAATCCAACTGGGGAAAGTTTACTTTTATGGAATGAATCATCCAGTCGTCCAAAGCAAGGAAGCAACACTTTTTCAATGAAATGATTACACCTTGAGTAAAATTCTTTAGACCATTGGACCCGGCTGGATAAAATTTGTAGTTGCTCCTCCACGTCTTTATCTTCTAAGCATTTCAATATATTTTCTCGTTCATCGACCACTAATTCCCTCTTGGTCAAATTGGCATCTGCAACAAGACGTGAGGGGTCAAAGTTCCCAATCATACTTTGAGCAAGCTTTTCAGCTCTGAGAATCTGTTTTTCAGCCTTCGTATGTCCACTGAACTCTGGAATTGCTTCCACCTCCAACTTGCATCCGTCGAGGAGAATGTAATCTTTGAAACTCAAAATTCGATTGGCCGTCTCCCTAAACATAATATCTTAATATCATCACTATGCCCAACATAAAACAATGAAGCAAAAAGTAAAAACAATTCAAACCTTGATGCAAACAGCACGTATACTATATCATTCGACCCATAAACGTCCCTAACGTCACCACCCCAATAATTCTGAGCATAGTGAGTCGCAGCCGACTTCTGTCCAGGGGGAAGGCATTTCAAAATGACTGCTTTGGTGCAGTCCCAAGCGGTAAGGATGGAACTTGAAGGCCCCTGTGACTTAACACACTGCATTTTAGTGTGGGCTGGGGTTAGTAAGTGTTCGATCCACTGGAAACTGGAAGCGGATGAGACCTCACAGTATGGACACTTCCACGTACTCATAGCATTATTCAAATCTATTAAAAAGTGGTTAGAGACAGAGTGATTAGAAATCCGACAACCATACCTTTAAGACGAACCGAAGGGAAAGGTTTGATGATGGATGAAGGACCAGCAGGTGATGATACTTTGGCAGGAGTTGAAGAAGGCTGTTCACCACCAACGTCCTTGCCTCCATCTCCTGCTGTTACTACTCTTTTAACCCGTAGCGACCTTCCAGACGGAAGGGTATGTGGGACAATGGGGTCCACCAGGTCTCTTACAGCCCTTCTAAAAAAGTAAATAACGTTCAAGTATTTCTTCCAGATGCAAGTTGTACGAAGAAAGATAACTTACTTGCTTTTCATGAGGGCGTAGCAGTTGTGGGCACTTGCGTCCTTGTTTTTCGTGGACAGATAAATAAAGTCCTCCACCTCCCCCCACCACATCACGTACTGAAGCAGTTCCTTGACCGGGATCCCTGAAATGTGGCAACAGTGCACCGTTCTTGATGGAGGCCAAGTCTCAGGGAAATGTCCCCCTTTCGTCACTGACTTGGTCATGATCTGATGCACGTCTGACGCAAAGTGGTCCAACCATGAGGAGCGGTGAAAAGTCACTTTGCACAAGTCACAGCTCAAATGTCCTTCCATAATATTTTGTTGACAGTTTTGATGGAAATTCATGAACGAAGACCAAGTCGGAGATACCAACTGACTCGAATTTTGAGACCTCCGCTGTTTTTTTTACCCGATTCAGCAGACAAAGAAAAGGTGAAGCGTAAAAAGTGCATGCATCATCCAAAATTCATAATATTTTTTTTTATTTGCTCAGAAAAATGGATGAGGATTTCGACTAGGCATTTTCAAGTTGGTGTCTTGTAGGACGTCCCAATGTTCCTTTATCTTGCCACATTCTATCCTAAATATGTCCGCAGCTGCATAAGTCACACCGAAAAGGACTATGCGACTGTGCGTCCAGACAAGGTCATCTTCTGCAGCGGTTCGGAAGAATGGGATTTGTTGAGGAGGGTCCGTTATGTGACCCACAAGTTCTCGAAGGGCATCTTTACCATCTGCTCCAAGGGGGTTATGTTGTATATATCCTTCTGCAAAATACTCATCAATGTTTTCGGTTTTGTGGTCTCCAAATACCTCTTGGTAGGCTTTCAGCACAAGGGCTTTGTTTCTCTGGGGATCATTTGGTGGGCAGTTGTTGTTACTAGAAGAGGGATTGTAGCCAGAGGATGAACTATCAAGGCCGAGGGGTTGTCCGGGCTGGTAGCCTGGGGGTCCATAAGACGAGGATGGGCGAGGATTGAAATTTGAATTCATTTGTTCTTGGTTAACTGGTGGCTCAGGTTCCATGTGTCCAATCCGAAGTAGGACACTAAAAACCTGTTAATATTGTCCAATTTTTACATTCGCTTGTTTCTATACGGTCTAATTCAAAACAATGTACCAGAAGACTAGATGCAAATGCAAAATGTTCCATCATTCCAATGTACCCCTTGGATGTTCTATCTAACAATGCTTTGTTTGTAAAACTGACTTTAATATCGCGTTTGGGACACTTTATAAATAAACGTGAATGGAGGAAGAAGCAATCAAAAAGTACTCGTCACCATCCTTCAAAGTTTAAGCCTTTAGTTCTGGTGAAGGTCCTGAGCACACCTTCTGTAAAGTGGTTAATTCAATTAGCCTGGTGATATATTTGCCATTTGGATGATCAACACTAAAAATAGGAGTGTTCCTACTGGGGCATTGTTAGAAGCATGCCAACCGTAAAGTATATTTCTATCTTACAATGTCTATTGCAAAATTTAATTCAAGAGACATCAATCGAAGGAATCAAAGAAAACTATGAAAGAATGAGTGAACCTTGTTCCACAATCTTCACCGCATCATCTTCAGTTGCAAAGGCACACAATTAATAATGCATGTCTGATTGTAGTCCATACGTCAATTTTTGTTGAACAGATAAATCTTCATTCAAGTGTTTCTAAAGATTGACGGACAATCAATTTGATTTTTAAGGGATTAGTGGTAATTGACAATCATTGAGTTGTTCTTAAGTCGACACTTCCCTGACATTGGAGATTGTATAGACTATCTAATGAACACATGAGGATTTCAGTAATTTAATTCATTAACAAAAATAGTTGTTTGTCATAAAGTACTTCTCCAGCTTAATCGGAAGTGCACAAAGTAATTGTCTTACTATACCCCAAGTTCTGGCATGTTGATTGATATGCTGCATTTTTGTTAAGCATACCGTCTTTGAGTTTGTTTGTCAACCGGCTTAATTAGCTGCTGAAAGATTTCTTTATACAAATAGTTTCCATAGCATTCAAGAGTGGTGCAAAATTTCAGAACTTTCACTAGAAAGCACTGGCATCCTGTTTAGATTATATAGGTTAGCAATCCTGCTGCACCGTTATGTATTAGGCATAAAACGATGGGTATCTGAGTAAGGTCAAGTTGAAAGCAGGCCATTTAAGTACTCATAAAAAATCATTGTTTAGCCGCAATCAAGAAAAACCGACCTTGCAACTTTCTTACAAGTCAAACAAGTATACAACTTTTTCTGTGGGGGTTCCGTCTTTATGAATATGCAATTAAATGCAAATTATGTCCCCAATTGCATTTCCTTAGCTGTCCAATTCAATCAAAGAACTATTTCGGAACAAGTTTAAAATTGCTCGATATTGGTTGTTATTAATATCATCAATCCAACAAGGATTCGCTAAGATAGCAGGTCCCCCACCATCTTAAGGCCTTTCAAAAAAGTGGTATCATAAATGTACCGTTTCCCTTTTATTATTAAATCGCTCTAATTTTGCGCTTTGTTTTTTTAGATTACCATCGACTTTGCTTACTCCTCATTTGTTCTGTGCTCCTAGTTTAAATGAGCTGTGAATGTATAATTATGACACGAATTAAAGAAAATTTAGAACCTGATTAATCGGGGTGACTTTATGACTTAGTTGTCGAAGTATGTCCTAAGCTCGGATAAAAACATGAACGGATTATGTAGGCTTTGAATGCATTTTGGGTTTATCAGGCAAATAAAAAACCAGTTGACATAACGGGGGTAAAGAAGCGATTTCAGCATCCCCTATTTATTTTATTAATTAGGCTTTGATGGCTATAAAACTGGTTCGTATTGTATCTGAATTCTGCATTTCGTTGGTCAAAAAAAGCCGGTTATTAGGTAGAGGTCCATGCTATATTCCTTAGCTTCCCACGCCGAAGCCGTCAGTCACATTCATCAAATCGTCCCTTCTCATTCGAAAAACTGTTCTATTCATGTAACCAACACTTATATTGTTTGGTTATTATTTTGGGGCCCTTCCACCCCAGAAACTTTGTTACGGCAAAAATGGACAGCAGAGTTTGGGTACAATTTTAGTTCGATCGGAATAAAAATATTCAATTTTAGACTTTTTCACTATTTTTTCAGTTGATACTTTTGCTGGTTGCGGCTGAAATTGTGGACTGTAGCTCAAGGACGCGAGGGCCCCTTGAAGTCAGAGGAGGAAAGCCAGTGATAAGACACAGACGCAAGCCTGGCAAGGGAACAGATCTCCCAACGCCTCTAACAACGGCTTCTTCCGACGATGGTACTGAGCTGAATAATCAATCTTAATGCTACTATAATTTAGATTCATTGTCATTGTATCGGTTCCAGCAGACACTGCAGGCAATAAAGTGTCAAAAGAAAATCTTTCCGAAGACACGCCAGTGGTCAAGGAGGATAGACTCTCCTCGCCTTATGATGAATTCCCGTTCCCTCACAATCAAGAGATGATGAATAGGCATAATTCGAGTCAAAAGGTATTGAAAATCTTATGAAAGAGGGAATAATGATTCTATAAATATCTTTAGGGATCTAAAAATGGTTTCGGTTCAAAGATGAATAATATTTACGGTCCACCACCTCCATACTTTCAATTCGGTGGGGAAGGATTTCCACCCGAGAGGATGAAATCACCATCTAGAAAACAGTCGCCAAGGCCCCCTCCCCCCGATCCGGAATTTTTACAAAAGTTGTTTGGGAATATGAATTCCCAAGAATCAGAGACGCATGGAGAGGATTACTCGCCATCCCCTAAAGACAAGGAGGAATGGAGTAATTGGAAAGAAAGGTTTCCCATGAAGAACAATGAGAAGAATA
>JAQIWU010001333.1:0-17167 GCA_034696445.1 Isotomiella minor
CGGATTCACCCCTCACTCTCAGTTTGGAAGCCAGCAGAGGAAGAACAGAGGCGTCTCAGTTTCTCCATCATCATTATTAGTCATCGTCGTCATTGTGTCGTCGTGTGTTTGTTGAACTATTAACTACTTTAGTTAATTAGTGGTCCCTGCAGTCCTTCCTTCCTTCCTTCTTAGTGTGTGTCAGGATCTTGTAGAATACTATGTTTCAGGTAAGACAAGACTTATCTTTTTTTTTACATCGGTTCAAAGTTTTAAAATTCAATTTTTCTATAAAATCTTTCCACTTTTCAACTTTCTTTAGTTTGTTTGATTTAATGGCCTTGTGTGCTTTTCAGAGTGACATTGTGGTGATGAGTTCGGTTGACAAAGCTAGTGACGATCATTCTTCTCACGTTGTTGGCATTTCCTTCCCTCCAGACATCCTCGTCACAGAGATTGACTGACTAAGACTAAATTCCCTTGAACACTGGCGTATTTATAGTTTATGTAGTTATTACCCCACCCATCCTCCTTAAGTTGAAACTAATTAACTCAGTAGACTCAATCAAATACGTACCAAGTGACCACTTGAACCTGAACCATCCCTTGTAGACTCCTTCGTCCTTCCTGACTCATACCTACACCTACACACCTTTTATGGCAATCCAGTTCCAGAGGTAAAGAACCATTTCATTGCATTATTATTAGATTCATAAAAATATTTGTGCGTGTTGTATTCTGTCTGCGTGGTGTTGGTAAATAGTGCGTAATATGGTTTTGTTGTGTGTAAAGAGTAACGACCTGAGAGAATTCGAGACGAGGGAGGGAGAGGGAGAAAGAAAGAGTTTATGCCGATGGTGGTCCATTGACCTGTGAAATCCCGCCAAACTGGACGCTGCTTAACAAAGACTTCCATTCCACCACCATCATCATTATAAAAGACTCAAGACTGTGTCTCATCTATTTTTAATAGCTATCAAGACTGCTCAATATGGCCCGGTCTTTTGAGGAGGACGAGAAGAATCGCAAGCCCAGACAAAGTGCCAGTAAGGAGGGAACCTCTAGTAGTTGCTCATCGGTCATCATGGAAGAGGTGCTCCCACTGCCTACGCCTGATGTTGGTACTGCTTCGGGGTCTCAGGGAGACGACCAACCCCCACTCCAGCTTATCGACGAAGATGTGGTTGAAGAGGGGCGGCATTTGTACTTGGACTTTGTGAGGACTGAAATGAACCGAAGTGGATTGCATGATGATTGCATTGATGAGGCTGATCGAGGCGTCAATCCTCAGAAGTAAGTTTTTACTTTTTTATAAAAAAAATTGTATGGATGTAATGTAATGACTATTGTAATTTTCAGGATGCTGGAGTGGCTTAGAGCTGGGAGAGAGTTGCGGCACTTGGCTGATGCTTTCGCAAGGTCAAGGGAGCGAGATGAAGTTCGACGAAGGGCTTCCAACGTGTCGGTTGAGACATTGGACATGGACCGTTTCATGCATTTGCTCCAGGAGCTTTTTCAGGTATATACAATTAGAACTGACGCTCGTTTATATTTGTACACTTTCGGACTGATTGTTTCTTGTCATTTCAGAATGGGACCATAACGCGTGAGAGGGTGATTGTGTTATTCTTTTTTTGCGCTGACGTTGCCATTCAGGCCTTACGGAAAGGACTGCATCAAACTTTTCATCGATTGTTGGACTGGTCACTCAGGTACATTGCAACACAAGTGGCGTCATGGGTCCACTCGCATGGAGGTAATACCATACATAAATTACCTGCTAATAGCTTTATATGAACAATGCGATTTTTGTAATTATTAGGATGGTCTGCCGTTCTCCAGTCAGGACTGAACATCGCTTATCAAGTCACTGCCTGTTGCGCTTTTGTGGCCGTCGTTTTCGCATGCGCTGTGTACATTCGTCGCAATTTATGAATAGTTATTACATATTACAGAATCTTATTATGTCTACAGAACAGTGGTTGCTGATGTGTCTTTTTTACGTTTATACAGAAAAGAAAGACTGTTAAAATGTGTTCCTTTGCATGTGAATAAATCTTTATTCCGACACGAATTCGCTTTTCATTTGAGATACAAAAAGAATGGCTCGTTCCACCATCCTTGCAGCAGCATCGGTAGGTAATTACCAATTAATTCATTCCATAATATCTTATAATCTCCACAATTGTTGGCAAACGGCGTATTGGATCTCATAATTATGTAGGACGAAATAGTAGAACTCTAATACATATATAACAATGACAAATCGACTTGACCATAAGTACTGTCTCACTTTAGAACACACTTTCTTGAGAATATAAAACGTTCCGAATCTACTCTATCTCACCGTTGCATTTCAAATAGTTAGAGACGTCCGAGTTCCCCCTAAGTAGTACGTACCACGGTTTAAAAAGTTAAATCGATTGTCTATAAATCATCAACAATAATATATAATTGATTGTGTAGGTATACAACTTTAACTTAAATTCTAAAGCAGTCTGTAAAAATTGCAAATGTATTGTGAAACATTGATTGCAATAATTAATAAGTGTAATCTCAAGGAATAGTTCGCATTCCTGTCCTGACACTATTGCGTTACGTGTCCCTCCAAAGCTGCATTGCTTTCTCGAGATTAAAATTAAAAAACACGTAACTTGCTTCGCCAAGAAAACTGAGATACTGGAAACAGGAAACAATCCGTTGCGACATTTGCATATATAAGAAACGCGACTTTTAACAAATGGTTAAATAACTTTGTTAAAACTAATTACTCTAGTCTAATTTCTAATTTGTAAAAATGATTATACAAGAAAAGTCAGTAAACATTTTCTGGGACGATTGTAATAATTGGCTAATATCTCTAGTCTCTACTTCTACTTCCTCTTTTTCTTTAATTTTCTTCTCTTCAATATCATCTCATACAAAGCTTCAACTCCTTCATCAAGTCCTTCCCCTGAAAGATACAACAACAAAAGAGAATTGGTAATGTGACTTCAATAATTGATGTGAATGTACAGTCTTATTTACCAACCTGTAATAGCACAGGCGGGTTGGACGTGAAACAAACTATTATGAAGAGTTTCTCTGAGCTGCATTAAGGATTCAATTTCATGAGGCTCTTTAGCTCCAGGAAGGTCTTGTTTATTGGCCAATACAAGCAAAGGAACACCAAGGTTATCATGAGAGCGGACAGTTCTTATCAGTTCCACCTTTGCCTCTTCAAATCTCTCATGGTCCACAGAATCCAGAACAAATATAATTCCATCCGTGTGTCTCGTATATGATCTCCAAAGGGGACGCAGTTTTTCCTGAAAAAAATCAATGCAACTCTTATTATTACTTACTCAAGTACCACATAACATTTAAGAAGCATGAATGAATGACCCCATTCTGACCATGTGTGGTAATGCTTCGTGTGTAGCTTAAAATTATGTGGCGAGTTCTTTCTTGTCCCCATTCTTGCAATCATAATTTAATTACAAAAAGTTAGCCAACAAGCCTAAGGTAAGTTGACATGAATAAAATGATCCGACAAGCATTATGCTACGCTATGATGCCAAGCCTGTGTGTCGTCGAAAGAAAGGCTTCTGTTCTACTATCTCAACAACCAGAATCACGTATAAGCAATATCAAAAATGGCTTTGACACAATAATGTGGATAAAACTCGTTCCGCACTTGTGATCATAGAACTTAATCATATCAACCGGATCATCTCTTTTTTAATGTCCATTAATTTGCACACACAACCACAAATCTGTGAAGGTAGATCGGTACTCTGTCATACATATTGCCTGCCTCCTCCCTGGTGGTAAGAAACAAATGAATTGTTTTATTAACTAACGTCAAAACTAGCTACTGACACTGACTGATGTAAATAAATTGTCCTTAGAATTAGACCTTGTAAAATTAAAAGTCTGCATGTTTGATTCCTTGCGTCACACTCTAATGATTCAATTATGAGTTACGAATAAAACTAATTGGATAAGAGTACATACTGGCTTCTAAAATGAAATTCTTTTGTCTATGGTCTATGATATGATGCATAAAAATGCGAACCGCTTTGAAAAAACAACTCGTAATTACCTGTCCCCCAACATCCCAGACTACGAAGTTTACACCTTTTGACTTTCCCCTCGTCCCTTTCACCCTTTCGCAATTAAATCCTATGGTAGGTACCTATAAAAGCAGAGAACAGTGGTGTTAGTGATTTAATTACATCCATTAATAAATTAAGTCCAAACTTACAGTGTTTAAATACGAGTCCAATTTGAGACGGTATAAGGCAGTTGTTTTTCCAGCGGAGTCCAATCCTACCATTACAACATGATGAGGACTCTGTAAAAAAAATAAAAAAAGCTTGGCATTAGCATAAGTGATATGATTTGGTATATGAAAACCACAAGTTTTTCTAACGTAAGGAATTTATTAGATCAAAATTACTGCACATGCAAATGCAGTGCCATTAGATAGAAGTGAACCACTTCAGGCAAAGAATTACAATTCAAATTCGTGTAATTACGTTCAAACTACCACTATTTAAGACACACACACCACACCAAAGCAATTTTGTAATTTAACGGAATCTATAAACCTCAACAGAGAGGATGTAGCCTATATGCGCCAAATTGTATCTTCATGTCATGTCACTTGCACGTAAGATAATTTTGCAATTTAAAATGTGGATGATTGGGTATCATGCAAAGTTTTTTCCTCTCAAAGCCAAAGCCATGAGAAAATAAAGCCAATGAATTCACGGCAGCTAAAAAACATAGCCGAAGGAAAAGAAGGTCTTCTGCGACAAGTGGAAGCAAAAAATACGAAGTGGTAAATAAATGTCATTATCACCCAAAGGAAAGATTTTGAAAACATTTTATGATTTCACATTTTTATCATGTTCAATTGCCCGTTTCTTTTTGCACGTATAGAAAAACCAATAACGGTATAATAACAGGGACCAAACAGCAACAGCAAATTGAGTCGAGTCTTGTCATTAACGCACTAGTGAAACTTCTTTTTGATACTATAGTATTGAATGCAAAAAGAAAAAATGATGAAGGTGAACAGACTTCCTAGTTAGGAAAGTTAGCCTCATCATCGCATCTGAGAGAACCTGCTGCAAGATACAATTTTTTGCCATCGCTTTTTAGGTTCAAAAACTTTCAACCTTTATTATTAAGTTTGTACCCTTTTCTTAATGCAATCAAGCAATTTACTGGGATGTTCAGTTCACTCCAAGCACATGTGTGCGGGTTGTTTGGTATTAAAAGCGGAAGTGGAAGCAAACAAAGTTGCTGTTGCTAGCATCATCGAATGAATGAAGAGAAAGCTCGGATTCTAGCCATACAAACTCGTGGCGTATGGCATCACGAAGAAAGTTTCGTGTTCTTTTTGTGCGGAAGATGAAGATAGAAAAGTGGGTCATCACCATCACATACATCGGGTAAAAACAGCACCTGGGCCTTTGTGCTAAAGCTTGCTAGTAAAAACTAAAAGCAGGGGGATATATAAATGCCAAAATGAAATCTAATGCTGCTGTTGTGGAGCTGCGGGCTGATTTGATTTCCACTTCCCTTCCGGGATTTAACTTGGTTCATTCTTTACTTGATTATAGCTTAAACCTTTACATCAAAGTGACAATTGACTTTCTCCTCCACACATGCGTTCCTTTTATTGAAGGAAGACTGATTTTTTACTGAGGATGGAACAATTGATACAACACAGAATCTCCTCGCACATTTGTGTTGAAGCTAAATTAAAGTTAATTTTGTAGGCCACAATCTTAAACTCGCACTTTTTAATGATTGAAATGAATGCTGCAAAAACTATAAGGCTGCTGCTAATAATTCATAATTTCTTTTTGCAGTTCCTTTGACGTATGAATGGAATCTTTCGCATGGGATAGGTGATAAATAAACAAGCAATTGTGATATGACCTAACTATGACACGCAGTAAATATTGCATTCCATAATGAAAATGTAGGGTGGGGTCGGAGTGTGCACAAAGCGATTTCATCTCACACGACAATAAATCCTAGAAGATTTAACAGTCGTTTGTCTAATATTTACCAGCGCCATTCATTTGATACAGCTTTGATTTTGACCTCTATGCACAGATACCATGCGCTAAACAATGCAAATCAAATGACTCTCCCCTCAAAAGTTTAAAGCCCTTTCCTTTCACATCACGTCACACCGTTCGTAGAGTAATCAAGCCCACAATTGCCTGGTAAAAAGATAACTGCTCAAGTGTTATTTACCTACGCCTCTTCTCTCTCCTCTATTCACTAGGTCACAGTGATTTATTTTATGATACAAAGACTTAAAAGAAGGGAGTGCCTACTCCTCAGTTTCATTCGTCTTTTTAATACATAGAATTAAAATTTTAGACAGTAGTACTACGCCATCAAATATTATTGCATTGCAACACATGGGCATGACATGCATAATATTTTAATATCATATCATCACATGCAATCACCAGCAAAGAAATCTTATAAACGGTCCTGTGGTAAGCCAAGGTAAGATTTAATAAGTGCGATTGAGAAAAGAACAACTGCTGAACTGAAGGGACAGTACCAGCAGGGGACACAGAATGAAATGAAAAGAATGAATGATGCTAACCATATTCTCTCCTTCCCTCTGCAATTTATAAAGAGTTTATAAATACTTACTTGTGTGCCAGGCAATGCTTCCAAAATGGCATTTCCCCCTTTCGCCAAATTGGCTCCCATGATTATTATTTCTTCTTGGGATTGAATCAGTCGGTGGTAGATTCTCCTTCTTCTTAAATATGGGCCAATCTCTTCAAAATTAAAATTGGTTGTTCCGTCGTCGAGGCTTCACTTCACTTTTATGTTTGAAGAATTCCGTTTGGGTAATGTTAATAACAACGCAGTGACATAAATAATTAAATGTTCTATTCTTTCTTTTAAACACGTTTCCGTCCGTTCCTCTCCTCGTTTGTACTTACATTCAGACGGATAGCTGGCAACGCTAATTTATGTCATGTTAAAAGTTAAATGTTTGTTTGTTTGTTTGCGCAATTGTTGCAGTTCAGTTCATTCTTTGGAGGCATGCATGCATGGATGCATGCAACAATGCGATGGGATGCATGTGTAGTCTCAAAACCAAAATCAAATTTTGTTTCCTCTTTCCTTCTTCTTGCTCAGAGCTCCGTTGGCGTTCTTTCTTCAATTCTTGAGGTTAATTACGAGAGTGATGAAGTAATGTTATATCAGAATCACCAGACCAAAGGTTACTTTTTTATAATGAAGATTCTGTGTGGTTTTCCAACTCTTTGCAAACATTCATTGCACTTTGATTTTCAAGAAGGAATATCACATGGCCACCTCAAGCACAAACTGACTAGTGACAGTGGCAGGTCTTCCGTCAGTTTCCTTGAATAGAGTTCCTCACATTCACTAGCTCGGGACAGGGATATCAATCCTGATATCCAAAGGTTTTAAAGCTATCTGTTTCTTCAGAGAGAAACAAGACGAGTCAAAAGGAATCGAGTGCCAGCTTTTTACTTCGTGCATGCAGTATGCATTCAATGTCAATTTTCAATGAGATCACTTTTTCTTCGTTAATGTCTTTTCAGACTTCTTCTTGAAGATGACAAATGCAAGGAGTTCTTCTTCCTTCTTGAATGTTGGATGTGGCATAAGTCTCTATGTCAGTGTCAGTTTCATTTGGTTTAGTGCAATGTAAATGCAATAACAAACATTCATATTTTTTATAACGGTGGGAATTATAATGACGAAGATTATACTCTTCTTCAGTTTTTAAAGCAAATTTACGACTCATCCACATGGGTTATAGTCGTGATTTACGAAACTGCAGAAAGCCCAAGTATCCCCAATTTGGAGTAGAGAGTCAGAGTTGAGTCATTTAGTTGGAGTTAGAGTCCAATCAAGTTTCACTTTTAAATATACGATGGAAAGGGCGATGCGATGATGATACTTTAAGATGTTAAGTATTTAAGATATTATAATCATGAAGGTGGTGATAAGGCGCAGACGACGACACCAGCTTTTCGTATTTGAAGACAAAGTACTTTTGAATATCAAGATCCACTTTTACTATAAAGTTGAGAGGCATCAAAAGTAATTTTCCACTCATGAATGTAAAAAAAAGTTAACGTTATCAGATTATATAAAGTATCTCTCACAACAGTTATGCCTCACAATTCTGAATCAGTTATGATCAGTGGTCGTGGGCAGGTGTTAACTTTCTTTAGATAAATTGAACAGGATTTCAAAAAGTATATAATATTGTTAATGACTTGTCTTCTGGCAATATTATTGTTACCTATTCCTTGCTAACAATAATTGCTGCATAAGATGTAAGATGATGATGAGGAACTTTAGATTGATTGCAAAAAAAGTATGTATTGCTGCACAGGGGATAAGTACTAGTGTCAGTTGATTGTTGTGTTGTTCGACTCTGTTATGGATTACGTAATTTATCGATTACTGATGATGAATCACTTGACATTGCACAAAGCAGTCATATTATTCATGATGATGTAAAAAATATACTCATAAGTAAGTACTTACAATTCTGAATAAATCACAGAAGCAATAATGGTCATACAGAGAAAGTACAAATTGGAGGAAAATACCAAACCAAGTCCAATCCGAAATTTTTATACGATCCAATGAGTCTTAAATGACGACACGATCAGTGGTACATCAGACTGTCATAAACAAGCTTATCTTGTTGAACATCACACGTTGGTATTGAATTGAACTATTATTCATCCTCATGACTTATTATTCCACCCCTGCTTAATTGATTTAGCCAAACAACAAATTATTATTACTCATTGTCATCCCTTCGCTCAAAGCTTCAATGTGTCAGAAGTAATGACTATAGACAATTGTACAGACAGAGGATGCCCTTGTCAGTCAGAACTGATTTACACGTGCACTTGTATGGGTTATTATTCCAAAAATTAATTCATTAAGCTGCGGAATTTATTTTGTCCCAACTCTTGAAATAATCCCGATGAATCGTCTTAAACTTTGCAGGACTGTAATTTAATAGGCTTCTTGTTGTTTTCACATCCAGATTTAAACTAACGGGTAAAACCACTTATTGTTTTAAAAGCTTATCATAATCATATCAGCAGAGCACATTCCGTCTCCGGATCAATTACACTCAAGTACAAAGTGTTGAAATAATCTCCAGCTTTGTCCAGGATAATTTGCAGTTTTTAAAAATAATTTTTGTCACACCAGCAGAAATAAATAAATCGCATACTTTTCTTTTCCACTCTCACCAACCAGAAACCAACCACACTCTTTGTCAGTGGGTCCTTCTTTCACCACCTTCGTCTTCCTTCTCACTACAGAATACAGAAATACGCTGCTATGCTGCATTCAGAGAGAAGCAGAGGGATATTTTTTAACCGTGGCAAGAGCCAAGAGCATCACATCGACATCGCATACCAACCATAGATTTGGATTTACAAAAGCATTGCGACTATACGGTGGAGAATGTAGAGACGGAATCACTTCACTTCATTTGATTTCATACCTGTCTCTTTGTAGTAAAGTAACATAAGAGCTCATTGGATGGATACCTGCCTACCTGCACACAAACCTGCCTGCAATAGGCAATCAAAAAAAGCACGGACAAAAACAAGAATGCCTTCTCTACTCTCCTCTGTAATTCTATACAATGGTTTGCTCCTACATGCTAGGCTTTGTAATAATGGGGAATTTGAATGGGGGGACCAGGCGGGGTGGATTTTTATTGTGAATCAACAACAGCCAAAAAGCCAACTTTTTTTTAGCTATACCCAATGATCTAACAACCGTCGTCATCATCATCATGGGCCCAAAATGAATGCTTTTTTTTATCAAGCCAGAAGAACAACTCTCATTCCACATCTACATATAACGACTCTCTCACACAACATCATTAATGCATGCACGTATGTTTGTATGGTTTGATTACAGAGGAATCACAGAGATTCTTGCCAGCGTAGCATTCTGTAGCAGGTTCTTCTATGAGGACCTGATCTCTTGGTTGAAGAAGACAAAAATTCATGAAGAAGGAAAACCAGCATGCAATATGCAATGCAGCATGTGTGTGTAAAAAGAACAACTTGGGTTCTTTCTCTTCTACATAGATTATGAAACAATCCTATTTGCTTTTATGCCTCCCCTTGATGATATGATACCCATGTGTGAGTTTTCCCATTTCCCTTCAAAACATAGACAAAAAACAGAGGGCTTCGAGTGGTGTTTGTTTTTACGCAATTGAGGAGGAAAGGGAAATGTATGTAATGCGCTTATAGAATTCAGTGAAAAGGAAAACTCTTTGTGAAGTTGCGTATAGTCAAAAATGAAGTTGGAAGAAAGAGAATTTGTTATGAAAAACAAGTTTGGAGAAAATACGATGCACTTGGGAACAATGTCCCTGGAACATTACTGTGCTTGTTCTGGTGGCCTATGAATTTCAAATAAATTGCAATAGAGTATGGGATACAAAAATAAATTTAGGTTTGCAAAATAGTTTCTTCAGGCATCACAAATATAGACAGTCCTGTGTCTCTTTCTCTTTCCTCCTTCCAATCGGCATCGTCTGGTCTGGTGGTGGTTGGTGCCTGGAAGATGGGCCTGTAAAACTTTATACTGTTTACAGGCAAAGAGCCTTGAAGGGTTGTTGGGAAGGAAGGGCTTGCAGGTGTAATAAATTGAAGGCATTGGGAACAGGTAGCTCGGGAAGGTGAAGATGGATTATAATTTTCATTTTCTCTCCTTCTTCTTCCACTTTGTTTTCTTCATGGCCAAAAGTCTATAAAAATCTGTTTATAGGGCTTCATTCCATTGCATCCCTTCCCCTTCCTACTTTCTTTTCATATACCTGCTTTGTTAAAGCATAGCTGGAACCTCATCAAAGATTACCTGGAGATCGCTTGATTGCTTCCTTGCTCCCAGTTGAGGAAGGGGGCTCTCGACTTACATTCAGGTCACGAAAGCAAAACAATTAAGTCTCAACATCATTCACCAGACCCTTTATGCGTTAAGAAGATATAACTAAACCCAGTTTTGTTTTCTTCTGGAGATACTTTCCAGCAGCCTTCCACTTGACTTTTTTCCTTGGTGGCATATTTGCCTACCTGAGTTGAAAACATCATCCCTGATTCCCTTCCGCTCTCTCCTCTCACCTCAATCTTAATTCCCTTTGAGATTTCCTTCTCTGCCAAAAAGATTAATTCTTCAAGCTCAAAGTCTATAAGTGGTACGAGGTTAAATTGCAGGTAGAGTTTTGGTTTTATGAGTCTCACTCAACAAAGGAGAGGTCAGCACAACAATTACACATATCACATGTAGATAGACAGCCTGCACGCGTAGGGATGCAAAGATGCACAAGCAAAAACGCGAAGATTATGACACTCATTCATTGCCAATGCAGTGATTAGCCTAAACCATGGCGCAGGATAGCAAAGCATTTATTTTACACGTCTTACAAAAATAGCAATATTTTTTATTAAGGCTAATGTGTTTTAAGGGCGGTAAGCACCTTGTGTGCATATATGAGCAACAGGAAAGTAGGTTGGCTGGCAAATAAATGCCTGAATCGTGACAGTTAAAAAAGCATCATGTATTAATACCTGTTTTGCACATGCAAAGATTATAACCGTCACATAAAAGGCTAAGGCCTGGTGAAGCCATAAGATTGTGCAATCGAATAAAACGTATTTAAGTTTAGATGTTCTTAATTAAGCCTTGTATTCAGCTTCCATCCAACGCTTTTGTCATTAATTAGGCAAATGAGCATAAAATAAAATGAAAAACGGACAATTTTGTTGTAAGACTGCTTAATGTGGTAATGATGATGAACAATGGAATTGGCAAGTCGACATGTGGCAAATGAACTTTTTTTTATAAAACTAGTTTAGCAATTAATTGACCCTCTTCTGATTTATACCCGAGATAAGTCCCTTCATTGTGACGGTTGGTTTCTACCATAAGTCCGAAAACTGATTTTTGACTTTCCATTTTCTATAATATTTTTGTCCCACATGCGTTCCTCCAATTGTAAAAGCTTTGGATTTTCTGTGATGAAAGGAAACGAAAAAGCATAAAAGCGGAAAGTAAAATAAATTGGTGCTGGCTGACGCTTTGTGTTGTGAGACATCTTTCATCCTTTAGCATCATAGATCTATTATGGTTGATGGTCTGCTGCTTTTAGATTGTAGTCATTTCGTAATGTAAACACAGGAAAGCCATAAGTGAACAAAATCATTTGGGGGAGAAAACCGAAACAAAAGTTTGTTGATTTTAGAAACGCATTACTTTTTCCATTATTTCAATTGAGCTGTAGTGTGCAAAGGAAAGCAAAAGTTTTAAAAGGAAAGCAAAAAGCAAATTTCAAGTCCTGAGGAAATTGCAGTTGGATTATTTTTGCATGCATAGAGGATTTCAACAGTCTCATCTTCCCCACGAAATAGAGATAAATTGAAGGGTTAAAAATGTTATCGTCGCTCATCTTTTAACAATGTAATGTAACAAATCTTATAAGAAGATATAAACTCGTTTTTGTCATCTCGTCTGTCACCTCATAATCGTGGCAGAATAATTGAAATTTTTATTTAAGTGGACGGCATGAAATTACTTTATGATTGATTACTTTAGCCGGCGTCGGTTGAGATTTGATGAGATTCTCATTCCAAATAATTCTAATGTTCTCTTTTCTGTATTATAATAAGAGTTTCATCGTCGTGTTAAATCTCAGGTCGTGAAAGGGAAAATTCAGAGACAAGCTTAGCTTGTCTTTGGGAAAATTGATTCTTTTCATCTATAATTTCGATTCGATTGTACCCTCTGTTGAAAGTGAATAACGCAGAAGTTAATTGAGACGCTATTGTGTATTGTCATTGTCTCATATTGTATCACATATTTAGTTGTGCAAAGATCACTTTAATAACCTTGCTGATGATGCCGAGTTGATACAAAAGCGTAAAAGCTCTAGTTTGCAACGGTGCCATAAATAATTGCTGAATGAACTGAGACAGACAAGTGTGACAAACATAAAATGTTTCAAAAATTTGTACTATGTCCCAATTTTAGAAAGATTTTAATTGTTGTGCAAAAGTATGGTTAGAATTACACAATCAGAAGGTTTCAATATTTCAATATTAAACTGTTTGGAAACCTTGTGTTGAGGTGTTTAGCAGAAAGTCAATATACGACTGCATTACGAGAGTATAGTATGAGGAAAGAAATTATGGGCTCACCATAAAAATTTGAAGAGTGATTAAAACCAAGGTTTAATCAATTGGATGTGCTATCCATTGTGATCTTGTGATGAAGAATTGTCTTCTTCCTTTGCGCTTAGAAGAATTTGATTACATGACAGTGATTAACAATGGATTTCTATACTTTCTCTTCTTTTGTTGTTTAAACTCTCAAGCGTTTATCCTTCTCAAATTTCTCAAGATTAATTTTATTTATTGATGCCTCCTCTCATCTCACTTGAACGAAATTTACTTTTGTGTCTGTTCTGTGTACCTCATTTGTGAAGTGACACTATAATAAAAATCTGCATGTCATAAAATGAAATTTGCATTGATCCCTCCTCATCACCCGAGACTGAGAAACTGCATTCTCACCTATCAAAGTCTAGGTCAGGTTCTATTTATTTTCGTACCGTGGCTGACTGACCTCGGATTGACAAAGGCTCAGTAAAAAGTGAGTGCAATGTATGATAAGAAGATGGACTGCTTGAGTTTTGTGTGCAATGGAAACAATCATCTTCATCATTGGTTTTGGCATCTTGGCTCTGCAGCTGCCACATTTTCCCACGAATCTTTCAATAGTAATCTGAGGGTCTCTCTTTCTCCTGCCTACAAATCCCAATCCCAAAAGTCCCTGTATACAGAAATTCTAAACACGTACAGTTGGTCATACTTTCCTTTCTTTCTACTTTCTTAAGACGCCTTAAAAGAATGGAGACTATCGTGGGAACCAATACTGAATGGTGTAATGTTCAATAACTTTACTTTGTTCTCAGACAAGAGAATGAAATCTTGAACTAATTTTCCATACACTCTCGACCTTCTATTTTATTATTTCAATTTTAATTCAGATGTTAACAGTTATGAAGTAGTATTACATAAAATGATAACTTTTAAGTAAAGTACATCCTACAATTTTTGCTTTTCATGCACTTAGTTCAGAAACTAGGTATTATAATCCATAAGTATAGGTTTCAGTTACCTACTTCTATTCTATAGTTGATTAGATTTGTGGAATGACCTGGACTTGGACAAATACTTTGTGTTGCTCATCATTAAAATGCACGATGGAGCTGTAGGTTTGAGAATCCTAATATTTCTATTATTGGAGAAATGAGTCTGTATTGATTTTACCGGGACAGGAGAGGTTGCCGTTGCCGGCTATAATTGGCAAGGGCAGTGTAGTTAATGTTATTCTTGGTACACGAGTTTAGGGATAATATTGCATTAATTGACAAACGATTCATAGGGCTATCAGAACATGACTTTTTAATTACCCGGTACTACTATTCTAAAAATAAAGTCTTAACTGACAAAATGCTTCAGTTTTAGCATTTTTTCTATACAACTTTTTAGTGTTCTTTTCGTAAATATTTTTTTCTAAAAAACGTATAGGCTGACAAATGTTTTAGAACCTCAAATATTCACAAATTGCAAACTGTTGAGGGATGAGCAGATTGCCAGCAAGGAGCACCTTACTATGAATTGTACAGTCTGCATACTACAAAAAGTACTGTCAAATTTATTTCTCTCTCCCCAAAGGAATGGAGATTGAGAAACAAAAAAATGAATAATTAATGGTGATGAGAATTACAAGGTAACATTCACTCCAGTATATATCAGTGTAGATCTCTACAACTAATTTGTATACAATAAAGCTGCTATTTCTAACACATTGTTTTTGGAATTATAGGAATTATGTAAGTCTTGTTTGATTCTGAACTTTCTCTTCTTTCTTTCCTCTCGTCTCGTCACCTTTTGCTGCGTGCTGCGTCCGACTTGGCCTATTGCCATCTACTTGTTTCGTTTAATGGCGTGTTCTAACATTAAAGGAATGAAGTTACTCGAATGAGGTCCGATACACAAAAAAATAGAACTCAAAAACTCTATCAATTATTATATTACACAGTCACTCCAACTGATTTGAGTTCAGAAAATACTTCCGTGAAAAATGCTGGTTCGGAATTTATGCGGAGCATATCCCTGGACATGTGGTTCACAATGAGGATGCATCTGGAAAAAATACAAAAAAATCATGAGATGAGTGCTTTCAAGCAGTCGACATTTATTAGAGGAAGTTATTGCAAAACCTTTGTGACCCCAAGCTAAACTTGAGACTTTTGCACTTTGAGCTCGCCCACCCAATAATGATCAAATAAGCAAGTTCAACAGAAGGATAAGACGAAAATAAAAAGGTGGACTCGACAAGGCAAGCATAATAACAATAACACATTACGCAAAAGGAAAGTGTGTTATTTTTGGTGTACCTGTCCCAGAACTTTTCTCTGTTGTCATCCACCAAAAATGGTTTAAGTGGGTAGGAAATCTCGTTGCCCATGTATGAGTAGGACAAATACAGACATGTAAGGACGTAGGAGTGGAGGTCTCTGAAATTAAATTAGGTAATCCAATCTTCAGTCATAATCAATTCCTTCCTATATGCACATAAATAAGGAAAGTTACCGTTCGTGTTCGATGGAATCAAAGAAAGGTTTCGGCTTTTCAATGTAGTTATTATTGGATGGAGGATAATCGTCATTTGGAGTGGTGGCGGGGGTGGTTCCATCGGAGGATTTTCTGTTCCTTCCATTAAATGACGGTGGTTGCCAAACCCCTTCTCGAATGAGGAGGTAGACGAAAACAATGTTGGCAGGGTTGATGAAGCAAATGTCCTGTGTAAAGTGAGACAAAATGTTGGACTTAAAATGTGAAAAGAGCATTCATTATTGGGGAGACAGTTTGGTCAATGTCATTTGGCACGAAGAAGGTACAATTGAATGGGGAAAGAGCGTCATGTGTCCTGAGGGGACTAGCTAACCAAATACAGTAATCCACAAGTACCTACCTACAAGGATGGGACATTAGTTATTAAAACAAGGTATTACCTGCCAGCCCTGGAGCAAGAGGCTGCGGTCAACCGTCCTGAGCCATAAAATAGCATCGGAAGGTTGGAAATCTTTGAGTTTCTTGCATTTTCTACGAAGGAACACGCCAAGACATTTAAGCAATTCAGAAGTTGAAGCTTGAATGACTGTACGTCTTCCAACCAGCGGACCAGACGTCAGAATTGCTTTCGGAGCAAGCTTAGTGTCAATCTTTGACGGTTGTGCTTGTGTTGGACATCTCACCATGTCGAGTCCTATTCAAATTAGAAAACAGAAATGTCACAAGCTGACTCAGGAATGCTGTAATGATCAAACATAGTGGGCTACAACGCAATGAATGAAGAAAGGTGAAAGTTCGCTTTCTCCTTGATAAAGAGCGTTTCCTGTTTGGCATTTGTCACTACTGCCTTTTTGGAAGGCTGTACTACCTCCACTTAAGACATTCTAGCTTTCACGCTGATTTATACTCTGATAATTTGTATAAAAAAACTCTAGTCACTCTATCCTACAAGTGCGCACTGCAATCAAAAGGCCGATCTTCCATTTCTTTCTCGTTCTTAAATTGTGCTACGGCATTTATTTATACCCTAACACACGCAAACCCTCAATTCCTTCGATAAATAATAATTAGAAGCACAAAATAGCATGCCGACCAATGTTTTCCTCTTCCTTGACTTTCCCTAATTAATTTGCATTTATTCATGAGATTGTTGTTCGCTGCAACTGCAAACTAGCTATAAGACCAAGCAGGATGTATTGTTCAGTCGACGTGATTTTATTTTTATCAGATTAGTTGTATAGCTCTTACCCTGACCTTTAATGCTGCTTTACTAAAAGACTATAATAGCAGGAGAAAAACAAATTTGAAAAACCATAAGTGTTTTGCCTTGGCCAGTTGTGTGGAAAAAGCTATTTGTATTGACCTAAATAACATCTATTTTTCCAAATTCGAACTGCAATGCACCACATAAATCAGACAAAGGAGGAAGTGGGAGACATGGGCAATAATAATGCCATTTCTCCCGGAAGAAAAGAAAGTATAAAAAATCA
>JAQIWU010001334.1:0-17167 GCA_034696445.1 Isotomiella minor
CATAAAGTCAATCCATCAGTCAAAACCACGACAATTTAGATAGGTAGACATTGATTTGATTGTTTCTACACTCTACAGAAATTACCCTGACAAAATCCATTTCTGCTTCCCTGCCAACTGCCATCAGAAGCATTACAGTGGAGTGTATATTGTCCTTTAAGTTCAAAACCAGGGCGGCACCTCAGCTCACACATGCTTCCGGGGGAGTAGGTCGTCTGCCTCAATCTTCTCTTCAACAAAGTGCGCCGATTCCTTCGGAAGTTGTTTGCACCACGGGAGTACGTCTTGTTCTTCCTGGCCGCCCAGTCAAGCAACAGCCTTCTTTCCAGTTGACTATGCCTATGGTGGATGCCTACGGGGCTTCTAGAACAGTACAGATATGCAATCCCAACTCCTCTTGGAACGGGAGGTGTGACACAATTCTTAACCCCGTAATCGTCCCCTCCTGGGGTAGGAGGAGACGGAGGAACGAAAGGGGGTAACCTTCCATATCCGGAACCGGGTACTCTCGTTGTCTGTGTACACATGAAATAGAGTCATTTTACAATTTATATCAAAATTTGTCTCACCGTTGTTGGCGTCGTCGTGGAAGGGGCCGTGGTCGTTGGAGGAGGGGTTGTAGTTGTGGTGGTGGTGGTTGTCGTAGTAGTTGTCGAAGTGGCCCTTCTCACACATCTCCTTCCATCAGGGTCCAATTCAAACTCATCGGCGCAGGCACACTTGAAACTTCCAGCCACATTAATGCAGTCCTGGTCACAGCCACCATTTCCAACTTGGCACTCATTCACATCTCGACAGACTTTCGGATTTCTGGGAAACGCATCGTTTAAAAAGAAAGTGCATGAAACATCCTCTCGCTCAACGCAAATCACTCAAACTCAATTTTCTCACTTGACTGAATTCTAGAAACATTCTTACTGCGTGGCATAAGTCTGGATAAAATGTCATGCAGGAAAACAATTGACGTTACATTTACAAAAAATGACATTCATTTGACATCCTCAGAGGATTGACTTTGTTTCAGGGATGTCTGCATTCTGAAAAGCTTTCAACGGCTGCAAATGGCATCATCAAAGAAATCCATTTTACAAATAGGATCAAGTTTCAGTGAAGTAAGTATAAATATGGAATATGAGATAATAAATGATGAACTTTCCGATGTGTCATCAATCAATTATAAAGCGATCAAGTTGAGTGTGTGAGCGTGAATGATGAAAAGTAAGAGACAGAGAGAAGAAGACTGGTTGACTTGACACTTATCATCAATCTGTGTGACTTGAGTGACTGACTAACCTGGACTCGATAGCGTAACCAGAAGGACACAGACATCTGTAAGAACCAGGAAGGTTTTGGCAAAGTTGCAATGGACCGCAAATGTCATCCTTTTCGCACTCGTTCTCATCTGCAATATCCATCAAATTAAATCAAATTATCATTTTAATTTGCGAAATTATTCACGTCCTTTCATCTCAACTCAACTCTCAATTCATCATCGTGACCAACTCTCCCAACCTCACTCTTCATAATATTACATTTACGTGGCTTAGGTACTCACTCTCCAACTATTATTGCAATGTAGGTATTTTTTTTAGCGGAAAAGTTCATTATCCACATCAGACCTTTCTTAATATTTTGGTGTAATCGTTTGTGCCAATGACCTGATAATAGCTCGCACTAACTGACGTCTGTTTTCATCTTCTCATATCGATGTTCTTAACATCATACAAATTTTGTTCACAAAGCTAAAAATTTGAGAGAAAGGGTGCGAGGCAAGTTGAGACTTTTTGTTTTTTTTGTTGCTAAAAATAAAATGCATTCCATCCTTTCATTTCTTCATCATCATCATCACTGTTTTGATATTTTCTGTCAATCCAGAGACTTGACATGATATGATATGATACAAGTACGAAACGTAATCCTTTTACAACGCTCTGTGAACTCAGTATTTAGCAGGTAGCTTAAATAAATTAGAGTCTGTGAATCGTCTTGAGCACATAAGCGAAAGTATATTGAAAGGAATGGAAGCATGCAGTGGGCTCGCTGAAGGAAAATGGAAACGAGAAAAAGAAAGTGATGAGATGAAGCGTGAATATTTTCCAGTTCAATTTGACAAGGAACAAAAAACAATTGTCAATGTTCCAACTTATCCGAGAAACTCTCAAGTTTTGATCTGAAGAAGAAGAAGTTTGCAGCTGTACCTGATTATCACTTCTTGTTGTATACAAAATCCTGTAAGCAATGTAACTTACCTATCTGCACATTCATTTACAACAAGTTTAAGCATCCACGCATTTTCACCTACGTACTACATGCATCCATTACGCATTTGCACGCATTGCAGCAAACAGATATCTATAAACATTTTGCGAAAGATGGGACAGAAGAAGAAGGAAGGAAGGAAGGAAGGACGACAGATCCGGGAAATAATAAGGAAGAGAGAAGCTGTCTTTCACTTTGAGAAGGATGAATAAAAAACAAATTATATTATGCAACCATTGAAATTCATTTCATTGGACAGATTAGATTGGATTGAAGAATTGGATTAGATTGGATTCATTTCATGCCTGCCTGCCTGCCTTTCCACAAAAAACTACCACAGTTTCAGTTTCAAAAGCGAATAAGAAAACGCTCCTCCTTGTTTTTAGACAACTTTTTGTTTGTCAAAAATGTACATCGTATCAACAATTAATACTTATTAATGAGTGGTATTAGATATCTGTCAGGGTTGCGAGAGAACTTCTTTACTTTCACGTGCCTTTTACGGTCCTACTGTAAATCCTCTGAAGTCAACTTTGTTTCCGCATGTAATCTTAAGGTATTTTGGATGCATCCTCAAACGAATGAGTTGAATTTGAGTAAAATCCCTGTCTAAGTTTTGGAGCCCATCATATTTCAATTTCACCTTCTTGTTTTCTTTGAGCTCGTCTCATCTAATTTTCTATTTGTTTAGCTTGGAGTCGTACAGCCTTAAATAGAAGTGACATTTAAATTTTTACGTGATGCAGACAAAACATACTTTCTCTCTTCCTTTCTCTGACAGGGAACGAAGCACGCGACGCGACACGGTTCCACGCACGAAAGGACAATTAAGCATTGTAATACATTGCGTGCGAGAGACTCACTTCATTGACTACATTCCTTTGAGTAGAATGTCAAAAGAATGAGAAGGATTAGAGACAAAGTCTCCATGAAGAACTTAAGTTGACATAATAATTGTGTTTTGCACTTTGAAATAAATTTCTGACTATTTAGTTAGTTTACTTTAAATCCTCCAGTGCAGAGGAGGGAGAGAAAGAGGGCGAAGTCAAGGTTGGTTGTGCACATATCGGAACAAAAGAACAAGCGATAGGAATTTCAAATGAAAAACGGTAGCAAATGAGCGATCGAAAGAGTGGAATGCGTCTCATTTACCAACTGGAAGACAAGAAAGAAAAAGAAAAACTTGTGCATATAAATGCACATGACATACCCACACATTCTTGTCCATCGGGAGAGAATTTGTACCCAGTGAAGCATTCAATCTTTGGAATAATCTCTTCAATGATGACTCTCTCGGTTGGGACTGGAGGACGGCCACGTTCCTCTTCTTCTTCGACCGATGTGCGACTCACTTCATATTGATTCCTTGCCTGATTAATTTGAATCCGTTCCTCAGACTCCTCGTACAAATGCGGTCTCTGTGGAAATATTTCATTCTCCTGGCTGTCTACTTCTTCCAAGGTGGCCTCTGGGGGAGGCGAGGTAGTTGTAGTTGTTGTGGCAGTAGTGGTGGCAGGTCTGGGGGTAGTAAAATAGTACACATGGTCATCCTCGTCGTCCTCCTCCTCACTTTCCTCGTACTCGTCCTGTTCGGGGTCATACTGCCTGGGGTAATGTGGCACAGGGGTGGTGACAGGGGTGGTAGGAGTAGTGGACGTAGTAGTGGAAGTTGTGGTTGTGGGAGGAGTTGTGGTAGTGCTAGTGGTGGTGGTGGGAGTGGTTGGGGCGATAGGAATGTAATGCTCGTCTTCATCCTCGTCTTCATACTCTGACTCGTCTTCAACTTTCTCCTCAGATGGTGGACGGGGTGGAGGGGTTGTAGGTGTCGGTGCTTTCTCTTCTTCAATTACCTCCTCCTCTTCGGTGGACAAACCTATTTCATTTTCGATACTAGAGATGGGTGGTGGGGTTGTGGTGGTAGAGGTTGTTGTTGTGGGGGCAGTGGAGCTGGGTGGCAATTCTTTCGAGTCGTAGTATTCCACCTCCTCCTCTTCCTCTTCCAAGTTATTATTGTTGCCTGGGAAGCTTGGTTGTTCAACCTCATATGCATATGGATCTCTTCTACGTCCATAAAAGTCATCGTGGGTGGGAGTTGCAGTGGTTGTGGGTGGAGGTGGTTCTGGTGTTGTGGTGGTGACGGTTGTGATGACGGATGGGGGAGGTTGACTTGTCTCATATTCCCTCTCGTCCTCCTCATCCTCCGTTTCTTCCCCGTCTCCAGTGGCTGTGAAACGTTCCAAGTCATGGCGACCAGTTTCTTCAATCTCTACACTACCAACTGTTTCTGTCTCTTCCTCTTTTGGAGAGGGGACGTGGGATTCCTCTGCCTCTTCTTCCTCGGTCACTTCCTCCTCCTCCTCCACTTCCTGTGGGGCGGGAGGAAGAGGGGCTGCAGTGGTAGTAGTCGTCATTGCAATTTCTGGACTAGCAACCTCTTCAATTTCATTAGTCTCGGTATGTGCCTCTTCAGTCTCGTCCTCCACATCGGGATGCCTGGTCCGCTCTTCAGGACTCTCCTCAACAGATTCATGCTCTGATCCGTGCATGTTTTCGTATTGTTGTCTCAGAATCTCTTGTTCATACCGCCTCCTCTCAGCTTCATAACGAGACTCATAGTGATCCTCGTCTTCAATGTTTTCCATAGAATCTGGACGACCGTGATGATAGGGGTCATGAGTTGGACTTTCCGTAGTGGTAGTGGTGGTGGTAGTAGTGGTGGTGGTTGTGGGACGAGGGGTTGTGGTGGTTGTCCTCCTTGTTTCTTCCTGGTCATCCTCGTCATCGTCACCTTCTTTCTCGTCATAGTTTTCGCCATCGTAGTAGTCCTCCCCTTCCCCTCTTCGTCTGCCACCTCCCCCACGAACACTTTCTCTAACTTCCTCCTCTTCCTCTTCCTCCCTTTCTTCATTCTTCTTTCCGGCATCTGCATCCTCAGTGTCCCTTCCACCAGTGTCTTCCTCCTCCTCATACTCGTACTCACCACCCTCACCATCTTCGTAAGAGTCTTCAGCCTGGCGATAGACGCGATGCAGCACCGACGGCCTGTACGCAAAATAATAAATGACATTCACCATGTTGTCAACACTTATGGCATTTTTCTCATGAATCAGTAAGATTTTGACAGCAAGGTTCACACCAGCCCTACACACGTCCTAAATCAAAATGTGAGATTTACTTTGGTACGACGATAGCAGAAACTCTTGGTCTGAATACGTATACTTTTCTCAAAATGTGAACGATATCAATGTCTGTTTTTCAAAAAATGAAATACGATACTCGCTCCACTTATCATGCCTACTTTTTTTTTTATCAAAAAGATGCTGGCTGAGATTCGACGTCAATTATTATTTCCTCGTTCTCCATTTCTGTCTTTGCAGATGCATGTGACGTGACTACTCCGAGTGCGTAAACACTTTGCTTTGGCTTTGTGAATATGAATAGCTGTATGAATTTTTATTACTTGAGTTACTGTAATATGAAATGTACCGAATTCTATAAATTCTGCTTTGCATTGTGATTCTGTCTACAATTATCACGGAGAGTACATAAATGTGCGAATTCTACTCTATTAAAAATTCATGGAATGACGATTTTGTAAACTTTTCCCATGGTTTACATCCCAGCCAAGTCCGGAATGTTTGTCTGCTCCTAGGTTTGCCAAGCTACATGAATATGACGCGTTGTACTTGACTAATATTTCGTAAAAAATATACCAAACGATCTAATTGCAAGTAAGATCTAGATTACAGCGATGAATTTGATGTCGCGTTGGTAAATCTTTAAAAAAGTATTGGTGTTCGATTACAGGTTGAAGAATGGAAATAAAGTAGAAGCAATGTACATTTGCATGAACTACAAGTAAGATTCTCGTCAAATTCTTTTCATTCCGTATATACCATAACGTCAATTGAGTGGACTCATAAACCGAGACTCACTTTCAACGAATTACACACAAACATACAAGATGACACGAGTAAAAAGTTTTTATGAGGTCTTTCCACTATTGACCTTTAATTAGAAAATAAAAGGGACTGAGTAGTAAATGGATAAAAATAATGAGTCATAATAAATGATTGACATGGATCGTGTAGAGTTGAAATCTGAGGAAAGAAGAAGTCTCCAAAACGATTGGACTCATTACTTTCCACGATTTCCTTCCAGAATACAATATGACGATGCATGATACATCAAAACATACCGGTTTTGTTGCTCTCCAATCAAAGATGGAGGTCCAGAAAGGTCCTCTCGATGCTGATGACGTACATCATGTCGATTAATTCTGTCTCCACTTGAAGATGTCTCAACCACGACTGAAAGCAACACATTCAAATTATAATTTCCTTGCCAACTTGGCTGCACATAGCATACTATGCACCAACAATAATGCTTACTTGTGATGAGACAAAGTCCAATTGGCAACAAAGAAAGTGCGAGTTTCATGTTGAATGGGGAAGGTGCGTCTGCACACTCACAATTCTTCACTTTCACTGAAATGAAAACCTGGCACGTCCTTCCGATGCGTCTGTTTATGTGTACACTATGCGTTTGGAACCTTCAGAAATTTAAAGAAATGCACAGGCCATACAGTCAACAACTTACAATACTGAAGTCAACAACGTCTCTTTGATGCACTCAATGCAAGTCGTGACAAAATGCGATGAATTATGATGCTGTCAATAATCCTCTAGTGTGAAGTCTTCGTTAGAGTGCTCGACATGAGGATTAATGATAGTCTTCACAATTTTGAACTATGCAATACGACTGGGACATTGATTTTGAACCTTTGATTCTTGTGTCATTCGAAAGTGAAAATAAACTTTACTTTCACTACACTACACACAGTCAGTCACCCAAAAACTTCCCATTCATTTTGTTCGAGTTGATGATGGGAGGTCTATATTATTCATAGCGTAATGAATTGTGCTGTTTGTCCACCCACTTTTTAATAAGGAGAAGGGTAATAATGGTGGCGTTCTTATTAAGGAAAGTTAATTGGGGCAATATGTCACACTTGTCCATAAATTGGCAAGAAAGAGCTTGTTTGCTTCGTTAGAGTTGGAAGATATAAAAAAAAGCCACTTCTTGAGAGCACTTGATGATGAAGACTGAGTGCGTTTTCAGTTGAAAAATAAGTTTTATATTTAGAGCTTCCATCTTCTTCACACTCATCTTGATCCTGATCCTCCTATATTTAGAGTCATCGCCCTAACCGTGCTTGTCTTAACTGGAGGTTTAAAGAAATGAAGATCGAGTTCTTCTTCTGTGAAAGACCGAATGAGAGAAGAGAGAGAGAGCTATCTGAAATGATGTCTCTCCTCTCTCTCTCTTGTCTCATCTCAACCCGAACACTTCAGTCCAATAATCCAATTCAATTAGCTTGACAGAAAAGACGAAAAGGATGAGGAAAAGGAATCAGCCACAGCTCAAGTCGTGAAAAAGTAGCATAAAAGCAAGTTTGCAGAAGCAACTACTTCTTGAGGAGACTCGTACTTTTTTTTAAACTTGACATATTTCAGGGCTTCCATTTTCAGAATGTCCAGGCAATAATGGGACGCCCATTGTCCTTCAGTGCTGTTCCACCTTACGCTTCCATCTTCCTTGGTACTTATCTCAAAGTGATAAGAGTTTACCAAATAATAGCAAAGTTGTAAGCATCGTTTTTACTTTCCCCTCTGAGATTTGATATCTCGTAAATTTTCCACCCCGTTAAAATAATATGTCGACAAGAGACCACGTCTTGTTTCAAAACATCTTTTTATTTTACTTTTGCTCATTTACAAATCAACTTCCGTGCATTTACATCGCCACAAAACCTTTCTTCATTTCACAATTTTCAGTTGTATGCAACTGAGACTATGCACAGCTCAAATGTTATGGACTCAATTTGTGTTGGCGTTGGCATGAGTTGAACTTGATTGACATAATTTGCTTGCAAAAGAAAAGAAAAAGGAAAAATTGTGCGTTGCTGCATGAAATATTCTGGAAAAAGCAATGGAAAAAATCCCGTTGATAGTTTCTTTCCTTAAAAGTCTCATTCCCTCTCGAATCATTCTCCTGCTAATCATGCGATGACAAGAGAAAACATGCAATATAACGAAGTGATGTGTCATGACACTTATTTCTACCTCATTTTCTTCCATTAATGAACTCCATAATTCCATCAATTTCCTGCCATACTAACTAATTATCTTCATCTTGCACCTTGTGCCATGTTCCTTCTCTCGCAATCAGAAAAATGGAAATATCTATAGGTGGGATCTAGGAGAAACGTGAGATTCGGAGCTTTTAATCCATCCAGCAACTTTGTGTCGGTGTCTTTGAAACCCACCATCAGAAATATTATTACCACGTCCCAGGACCCAGTATGAAACATGTGCCATGAATCAAATTAAATGGTGCAATATGAATTTATGAACAAAAGTGCTGATGGATGAGGGCATTTGGCTTGGAAGAGACCATGAATGTGATGGGTGCTGATTAATCGGGACACATTTGACTATGAGGATTAACAAAAACGCACTAGAATTTTGCATGTTATTTCGATTAAATTTATTTCATTTTATATGTGGCGTTAAACAATTTAATATTTCTGCTATATTTTTATGACTTCATTAATAACTGAATGCTTGACAACTGTAGTGGTGATTGTAAAATGTTCCCTTGGCTCGATTGGATAGTTAAGTAAATTACAATATCTATAGCAATAATACATCATATCATATTTAGTTGATTGAAGTTACACAAGAAGGCATCTTTTAAGGCATACGAAAAGGAGGTCAATGGTCACAAGAACGTTACTAAACGCCAATAATAAGATAATGCTAAAAGACGCAAATACAAACATTAATACCTAACTTATACCCGAATGTGTTGGCAAAGGAAATTGTACAAACAAATCTTCCATCTTATCGAAAGTTGATTCTTTTTATAAAAAGCCGTTATTTTTTTCTCAATTAGAGTCATACTTTCCCCTGTGTGACCTCCCACATAGGGTGCTTACGGTTTACGGTGTTATTTCTCAACGATTTACAATAATACTCACTGAACTACATTACTAAAGTTGTATTAGTCTTGTTTAATTAATACAAAAGGAATCATTTTCCGTTTAATTAAATGGCACATTACAGTAGACAACTAGATGAAAGTGGTTAATTCTCACTCATCAAGTAAGGTAACACAGGAAAAGGATGAGACGTTATTAATAAGTTCAACAAGTAACAAATACTTAAGGGTGGTTAACGGTATTCTTCAACTTTTCCAGTACGAAAATTACAATATTAATGAAGAAGTCATTATTAATGAGTAGTAACTAACTATTCATTGACTGTTTGACTATTCAATGACTATACTTCGAGTGAAAGAGTCCATAATTGTTAAAAGGTTTAGGTTTTGAACCGTCCAAATACAAAGTATCTGAAGTATGGCACATGGTGGCAGGCATTGCGGTGTCCAAGTTTAGTAAATATTCAACCAACAATGTCCATTCTTGACAATCCTTGTCAAAAACTAAATCCATCATCACTTATGGCGTCTACAAAATGCTCTGATTACTTCCAGTCAAAATTCGTGTGGTGTATATAGATTGGTCAATTATTAATAATAGAGTTTTAAATGCTACAGATTGTCAGAGAATTTGATTATTCTGTTACTCTTAAATCAAATGTGGAAAGGGCCAATAATGGTAGGTAGGAATAGGACGGGCATCCATTAGGAACAATTGTCCCGCACAATTGCTGATTAATAATTTCTGCATATGAAATCAACATAATTAATGTTACGGTGCCTTCTTAAGTGTTACTGAACACGTGTATAATAGTTGGACACTTTCCTTCATAAATTCATTGAGTTAAGTATTAAATCCCTGGCTCACTATTCCTTCTCTAAAATTGAAAACAGAAAGCACAATTTTTGTAAAGATGATACCACATGAAGTGCTTATGGACATTAGATTTGTTGAATGATTCTTCTGTTCCCTTCACACACACACAAATTGTTCTTCAACTCTCCCATTTTGACTTTGCTATTTCTAGAAATAAAGTCGCCGTGTCGGTGATGGCTAACATTTGATAAGGCAATTTGATTGCATTTTGCACGAACAAGACGTACTGTCTGTCCTTAAACCTACAACTTGAAGACACAAGCACCTGGTTTAGAATTGTTCCTCTACCAAAAAATACCACCACAGACAGGATATCATATACACTACCTTAGTTCGTTCTTCCCTTAAACAAAAAATACTGTAGAAGATAACAACCTACTGTCACGTTAGCTGGACAAATGTTACATGTTCTCGGGATACGTTGTTATGTCCCATGGACTGTATGCAGAGTCACTTACACTGTACAAACACTGCATTATTCTAGATACAAAATATTTACAAGTACACCAGTTGAAACATTCCATAATAGCACAACTTTACAAAGGGCACAAGGTGTGCTGGTCAATGCAGTACTTAAGAGTACTTACGAAGACTTGGAAAAATACGTCGTCCGCATCTGTGTACAGTTAATTACAGTAGTACGTTTCTAACAATTTGTAGTTGTTGTTGCAACGTCTCTGGTCTCGGTGCATTTCTAATTATTTACATCATGAGTCACAGAGTTAAATGGGAATCAATAGTCAACTTTACAAATGTGTGTCTACTCCCAATTTAGAACTACTTAAATGGCAGTGAAAGTAGCTTTGTTTTTAGACATTGGTTTGTCCTGGTCTCCTTAATTGTATCATTCCTCAAACAGTAATTTTTTTACATTATAACACAGCATAATTTACTAAATATTAAGCAAATTGCAGAATTAGACTAAACAACACAATGAACAAAGGAGAGGAGCACGATTGAGTAAAAAGGATATCAATCTTACAGTGTGCTCCGTTAAGCTAGAGTATAAAAGCTACAGCTAAAATGAACATTAGGTATATAAAAACTTTTTGAACTGACGCAGAAATGAACACTCTTTCAGCACTTACATTTGTGATAGTTTTACAATTCTTGGAGTTGGTTGAACACAAAGAAGCATTTTTCATGAATGAGTGAATCCACTATGAGGCGTGAGCTTGCATTTTCTCCAAAATTGGCACAATTTGGTCAAATGTTGGACGTTTCCCTGGATCTTCATTCATGCAAATTCTGATTAGTTTCGTAAGGTGTTGCGAAATGCCAGGAAGGATCTGAATTCGCAAACTTTCCAATGAAATCTGTAAGAAAGGAGACTAATGATGTCTTGCACATTTACACAAAGAGAAATAATTTGCAACCTTCATTCCAGCTTCCATTGGAGAAAGATCCGCAAATGGAACGTTTCTTGTGGCCAGCTCCCAAAGAATAATTGCAAAACTCCACATGTCTGCCGCCTTGTAATTGATGTCTGTTTGTCGTTTTTGTAGAGCTACAAATATAGTTGCTTAGGGTAAGTATAACCTTTGTGAACATCATTTAAACCTTACCTTCTGGAGACATCCATGCGGGGTGGTAAAATTTGCCCTTGTCTTGAAAACCAAATCTTGCATCCGACATGCTGATCCTAGCACTCAAGTCTTCATCAATCTACAAAACGAAAGACCGTGATAATTTGTGTTGAAACGTTTTAACTGGGTAGGAATTACCATGACATGGTAACTGTTCAGATAGTAATTTGGCACAAAACGATCAAGATTGTGAAAATAAGCCATTCCTCTAGCAATGTCCACTGCGAATTTTAAAGCTTGCATCGAGTCAACCACGACATTTGTATTTTGATGAAGAACGTTGTACAAAGACCCAAATGGCATGTACTGACTGATAACGACCAAGTCGGGTGGTGCATTGCAACATCCAATTACAGGAAGAATGTTGGGATGTGAGAAAATACTGCAAACATGACCAAATTGCAAATTAGTACTTACATTCTTTAAATTGTGTAAATGCAAATAGACCTACCGTAGCTTCGGAAATTCCTCATTAAAATCTCTGGATATTCTCGGCGTACATTCTCTTAGCACTAAAATTTTGGCAACAATTTCATTCCCTTGCCACCTTCCCTTCCAAGTTTGACTTGACGGTGTCTCTGACAACTGTTGGGTTAAGGCGAGGTCCTTCACGTTAATCCCTTTATGCCTGGATAGAGTGGCATCTCCTGTAATGTACAATGTCAAAAAATGACACCGATTAGTATGTGACTGCAAATATCGTGTTCAGTATGGGTTTAAAAATAAAAACTGCACTCGTGCTGGTTGTCCCTGTCATGTCATCAATCATGCATCATACAGATAAATCTTTTTCAGGAAGAAACAAGCGTTTGACTCAAGTTTGACGGCTGACATATTCGAATCTTGTGGAAAACAGTTTAAATGTTAAAAAACTACTAAAGGAAGTAAATGTGAAAGACAAAAAGTAAAAATGGCAAAGGTAAAAAAGTGTTTTCTGTATCTGAATTGATGGTATCACATCACCATTCATGTATGCAGATATAGGAGCGTCATTTGCGTTGAGGGGATACGCTAAATGTCATTTTTGCACACTTGACACTATAACATACGAGTAGAACTTGGAAAGAGCCAACTTTTGTGGCCAAAGAGTGGAGATGTTTAAATCCCCCTTCAGCAAATGGATTACAGCAGAAGACGATGCTACACTCTTTCCCCAAAAAGAGATTTGAAAAGAGAAATGACATTTGGCACTATATTTTTCTTACTTATCGTATCCTTTTGCCTTTCCTACTGCCACGCATATTGCGGGCAAGTGCCAGGCCATGTAGCTAAACTGTGCAAAATTACAGTTTGGCAAAGGCGTGTTTACTTTTAAGGATGGAAGTGTAATCAATGCGCTATTTAGTTGGGACGTAAAAATAGGCACATGCAATACATCATTTCCATTACAACCAAACTTGTCCAAAGTCGAGTGGTGAATTAAGGTTATCAAATCCAAAGTTATTTTGATGGGATAGCAAATCTGTAACAAAATGCTCACTGGATTTTTTGTACTGATTGGATTTATTTCACTCATATCCTCTTTTCCTGCGGGATATATGTTCCGGGCATCCCACGAATCCCCGAACTAGACATGATACGTTCTGTACTTGAATTCTAGATTTTAACACTGCTGCCTTTAACTAATTAAGAAGATGCTAAGCTAATGTTTTATACATCTCCATATCACTGTCTCTTTCTTGAGCCCTTTGAACAGAAAAACATCAGTTTGAAACAAAAAGTTAAAATGCAAGTTGATAAATCGTCGCTTCCATCATCAATTCCGTTTTTTACACATTATTGCTCCAGAGACATTAGATCTGCATTATTGTGTGAGTAGTACAAACAGAATGAAAACCTCCCAAGTACATCGCATCCTTCAGCTAAGACGATAAGAAGGCAGTGGGAATTTATGGCTAGGTCGGATCCAAGAATGCTGCTGAACATTGAATCCGATTTTTCAATTTTTTGCACTTTTTACTGCGACAGTGGCAGCCAGAGTGAGAATGAGTGAAAGATTGGATTGAAATATCCTAAATTGAAGTGAACGAGAGGTTTTTATTATATTTTCCCGTCTCATCTTAACTTCTTGCATGTTAATCTCCTCTCCTCTTTCTTTCACTCTAGGATCCATGTCTTACTTCCTCCTCATCCATCCTCGCCATACCACAACCTATCGGAAGCGAAAGTAAGATACAGTCATTTACCCACCTTAGGAGGAGGTATGCTTATCGCCCCACAAACAAACTCCTACAGGAAGTTAACTAAATCGCTAAATGAAACCACGGCCTGATGATGTGAATTTGAGTTGACTTGACACGGAAGAACCAGAGAGTATAGCAGTGAGATCAGTAGTCGTGATGGTGTGTAAAAAGTACACAAGTGAGAAAATAAAAATTCGCTTACGACTTCGATGAGTTTTGAGTCCAAGCCAGCTTTGATCTTTGTATGGAATTTTCTTCAAATCCTGTCCTGCTTCCACTGCTCTATCTATAAATAACAATCAAATCAATCCTTGACTCACTCACCGGAAGAAAGGAAGGAAGGAAGAAAGGAAGTAAAGAGATGGAGAGTGGGTGAGGCAGGCAGACTCTTTCTCTTGACGATAAATCTAATTTTCCAATGTAATGGCTCATGACTTTTATAATTAACTTGAACTTTGCCAATAAAACCAAGTGAAATACTGCCACTGCTTCTTTCCCAATGTCTCTCTGTACTCAAACGCACCATGCAGTCTTGACGAAAGGCCCCCTTTGCATTTGTCCAAGGGTGTGTCCCCATCTCGATTGGTGACTGAAACCACGGCTCCGAACTTGGCGACCAGGTCCTCTGCCAAATCTCCGTAACCCCAGAAACAAGCGTAGTGCAAGGCAGTGTTCCCATGTTCGTTGATTGCATTCAATTCTGCTTTTTGTTGCAGCAACTGTAAACAAGGAAAGACAAGGAGCCATTAAGAACCCTTTCACCTCTTCTAAAGAGACGTTTTTAATGTGGATCCACTAACCAGTCTGACTACGTCATGATGTCCATGGGCTGAGGCCAAGTGTAGTGGGGTGTCATCCCCTTTGTTGACCGCATTAACACGAGCCCCTCTTTGGAGTAGTAGTTCCACTATTTTATACTGACCGTACTTTGCTGCCCAATGGAGGGGACTGAAACCGTGGTCATCCCTGAAAAGGAATCAAATAAAGTTGTTTGCATGAATATTTGCATGTGTAAAAAGTGGAAGCAAAACGTGTTGCCATAACTCCTCATTACAAGACTCATCATGCAGACATCCCTCACTGTTGTTGCAGGAGTGAATGAAAAATGTGACACGTGGTCCACAAAGTAGTCCTGAATGCTCTTTGAGCGTGTGGGAGGCAGGAATAAGGAGCGAGTGGGTTTAGGAAGGAAGGCAGAAGGACAAACCAAAAACTGGTGGTACATCATAATCCATTTGATTGTATCATCCTTTATTAGCAGAGTAGGATGGATGAATGCCAATCTAGAATGAACAACTTTCACCAGATTGCTAAAAATGTATGATGATATTATTGACCAGACGGTCTCTGTGAGTAGGCAGAGGACAGGCTAGACGTGTGAGTGGTGTGGTCTCTTTAACCGCCCACACACTCCATCCTATTGCACTATGGCCCATTGTTGGCTTGACCATTAGGCATTCTGTAAACGAGTCCTCTCACTACTTCATCTTGTCGGCATTTGGTGCACTACACCACTTGACATGAAGACCAATGAATGTAATGTGGTTCATCATCAATTTACTGACGATATGCAAGAACTGTATTTTTAATTCCGTCCATTACCTCATCTCGCAATCTCAAGACAAGGAGGATCGTCGTCGCATCACCATCACAATGCTTTGCAAACTTTGATTATAGAAGAGCATGGAATTTAACTACCTGTTGCCTAAAATACAGACGATGTCATGCTCTCTATTTATTAAAAACCCGTACTTTTGACACCCAAAGATTGGGTTTATTTGAAAGGCTCCAAAAACTAGAATCTCAACGTCCATAGACTCTTTAAGCATTTAATTTTAGTTTGAACACCTACGCCTAAACTATGACTCTACGGTGACTGGTGCATGTGGAATTGTTAATGCCATGCCTGTCCCATACGTGACACGAAGTCCTCAATAATTGACGAACACGAATGCATGTAAATGATGGATCAAGGAAACATTCCTCCAGTTATCAAACAAAGATAATAAAGAAACATTTACCCTTGATTCAAGTCATTTTCCGTATCTTCCAGCCAAAGTTTGACCTGGAGTAAATTCCCCTCTCGACACCAAACAGGGTTGAAGAGATTCTCCATATTTGAATCCCTCGCAAATGACAACAATGTCCTCAGTCAAAAGTCAGTTTGATACACGTATTTATCACATCTTCCTTCAAAAGGGGCTTTGGTATCACCATCTACATTTTAACGTCGTGTCGGCCTATTCTTATGAACCACCGGATTGTTATCAATCAAGGGACGTTGAATGTGCTTTTGTTTTCTTCACGAATTTCACTTTCACCACGACTTAAAGTTAAATACCACCACCGGTTTTTCTTTAACAAAACTTTTGTAGTGACTTTAGACTGAGGGGAGGAAGGGGTAAGAAGGAGGAAGTACACTTTTCTCACAACTGTAATAAAGGACCGATTGGGGATTATTTGTTTTAGAAATGTTTACAGAGTCAAAAAAGCATTTTAGAAAACAGTTGTGGTGGCTTCCTTCTTCTTTTTAGATATTTTTTGATGAAATGATCATCAAGGCCTTAAAGCACCAACTGACTGACTCTATATATGCTCCATCCTCCTCTTCTGCCCTATCATATCACCACCACCACTTGAGATGCATTACCCACGTACAATAAATGGCTTTTGGATGGTGTGGTGATGCAACCTACTCGAGTCACTTTTTTATTTAGGTTTGGATGGATGGGCTTTGGCTCAATGCTTTTTCCTTTTAAAAAAAGTTTAAAGTTTTAGTTAAGTTCAGTCAAGTTAGCAGTATCATCATTTTTGCTTGCCATATAGGCTCTTGTTGGATTGGCTATGGTGTACTGTACACGGGGTTGGCCCACATTTTTTTCATGTCTGCCTTCTTCTTCTTGTTGTTCTTCTTCTTCTATGTCCTGTCTTCTTGGCCTCATCATCATCATCACCACCACCGAAAGAAGATGAAATGGAAACCAGAACCTATAGACGAGATGAGAACTAATGGTTTCAATCAATAGTTTTACGGGAACTTTTTAAAAATTAGGTGCAAAATACTAGAGTTTCTGAATTCAATTTGTGATTGACAAGGATGCGATATACATAGAGAATCAACGCTACTACTCTGAAAATTGAATGACATAAAATTTAGGTACGAGTTTTATTGATGAAGGCCAGTTTGATAAAAAAAAAAAAAAAGTCTCATGGTTCCCCAGCATTGAATTGTGTTTCTCAATCAATGAGATTTGATGGAA
>JAQIWU010001335.1:0-17156 GCA_034696445.1 Isotomiella minor
TTATGCTATATTACTTTTACAACTTAACATGACAACCCATCATGACTATTTTTGCCACAACATTTATTATGTAGTGACTTTTGTTTGTCATGGGAAATTGTTTTGTGTGGATGTGATATCTTTTCTATTATGGCTCCCAATTTAATCTATAGACGTCTTGCGTGACTGTAACAACAACAAAAACATTATGGCTTGTTACAAAATTCCTAAACTACTGTGACGTACAAAGGTATGAATTGGCATTACAGTCAGAAGTCCAGTTGACACATTCCAATGGGAGACAGTTGTCAGTTTGAAGGAGTCATTAGAATTAAACTTTAATGTTCAGGTTTGACATATGCTTAATTTGAAATAGTGAGGTTTAATTGATGAGACATCCAATATTCTACACAAGAGGCTATTATATCCTTTATGATGACGAAGGAACAACTTTTCAAAAAAAAGTATTAAAACTTCGGAACCGAACACGGGCGTTGTTTCCTCCAAATTATCCGATTCCTCGTCATTCCTGCAATTTGAAGTAATAAATCGAGCTCAAAGAACCAAACTTCCAATTCCTGTTCAAGTTTATAGGTCTACTATTATACAATATATATGAAAAAGTATTCCATACTACTAGAAACACCAACTTATTTAGAATCCTCTGTAAAAACTATTCTTAATTGACATGAATCTGTAATGGTGTGATTATTATTTAATGGCATCAAACCTTCCAATGCCACATCTCAATATTGTTAAGTTTTAAATGAACGTATTCCGGTGTTCAAATAGATATCTTTAATTAATTAACGACTTTTATTGTTGTCAACTTTGCAATCTCTCTTTTAACATTGTAGTATAGGTTCGTTGTTAGTCAAGTAAGGTGCGTCGGTACGGTGTGTGTATGCCAAAGTTTAAGATCATGAGAACCAAAGAATTTAGAGGCTGATTGACGATTCTCTATTGTCATTTGTATTGTGGTTGAGTTGTGTGGTGTCTTTATTATCGTGTCACATTTCGTTGAGTTTAAATAATAAAAATGATGGAATTGCAACTGAAGTATTAAACCCAAGTTCCCTTCAAACTTTCGATATGTTTAACCTCGCAAGGTGGAACGTCACGTTACTTACGGCAGGACTCAAGCATTGTACAGCAAGACCATTGTTGTGTGAATAAGGAAGCAAATGAGCTCTACTTGTTTGCCACGTTTTCTTGAGGCGGTCGGCATTGTTCCTCCACTTGTAAAGAATTCAGCTTGCCTAAGGGGCAATGAGATCGCTGGATCTACTCCCTGACTCCCTTCCTTGAGTTGTTTTAAAGGAAGTTGAACATGTCCAAGGACCTCCTCACTGACACCAACCTCCAGTTCCACTTCGTCGTCATGCCGAAGAGACCTGCCATGTTGACCTCTTTGACTGGGAACAGGTTGGACTTGGCCGGTCCGGTGAAATCTCATTTTAAAGTGATTTGTACTTTTTCCGTTGTTATCAGACTTGTCACCTAGAGTCACTCTTTCATACTTGCTGACTGGAGCTCCAGAGATGGACTGGATGCGGACTTTCTGTTGTGGATCCGTTGGATCCTGTAGACCACGATGGGGTAGTTTTAGTATCGCCTAACATAGATTAGATTCAATAAGCAATGTTACCTCTTGTTTCTTTCGGATAGGTAATGTGGCCACCAAAGGTTGGTAAATTTCTTTCTGCCACACGCATCTAAGAGTCTTTGCAAAATCCCCATCTTCTTGTATCGTTGGGTCGTTTTGGATAAGCAATGTGTTCTCAATGTACACTTCATTGTCTAAAAGTAAAGCAGTCCTTTGTTGGTTAATTTTTAAAGAAATGTCAAAATAGTGCATTCTACATACAACCGTTTTACCGTTAGTCTGAGGCCGAATCATTGTGTCGACCCTGCGCAAAGGGGTGGGTGTTGAAGACGAATGACTCTCGTGATACACTGTCCCACATTCATTCATCGGTATCACGAAACTGTTGCACAAAGAAATCTCAATTAAACCCCATTGAAGTGAGTCAATCAAGCACAATTGCTATCTTATAAATCAAATGGAGGGCTGAAGGGTGAATTGTGTGTACAATGACTCAATAAATAGTACCCGATTCTCACAGTGCCCCAATGACATGCACAATTGATGCTTAATAAATGCTGATGCTTTGTGATGGCATTCTTCAAAGGCATAAACCGTTTAGAAAAGTTAAAAACTGGAGCGTTTTGAGAACAATTTACCTGAAATTGGTTCCTGTGGGCTTCCTGTGCTCAACTCCATGTTCACTCTCTTGGGTTATGTATCGGCATTTTTCTGTCTCATAGTGCCCTGATATGAACAAAATAAGATTTAATTTGCTATGATATTCTCTAATTTCTAGGCTTATTTACCATGGGAATATGCAATCCCAGCAAAGGGTTTCTTGAAGAATAGCATTACGCTTATCCCCTCTTTTGTACATTCTGCATTAAGTTCCTGCAGATCCAACTGTTTGGAAACCTCACGTCCAGTTGTAAATGATAAACACCCCTACAACAGAAATGTGCTGTCAAGGTATTTAGGTATTAAAACAAATGAACAAACACCTACCAACACTATAACTGAGAAGTTCCACAATTTGTTATATGTCGCAGAAACTGATAACTTGACATATTTCATTTCAAACTAAATTTATAGCCACATTAATCTCACTGCTTGAAAACTTCTCCTGACCAAGAAAAAGCAGCACTTCTGAATGAAACCAAGTTTTAAGATTTTTGCAACGAGATCATTTTTCCGCAGTTTTGAACTTTGCAAATTCGACCCTCCCTCAAACTCTGCAACTTACATTTTGCGGCGTCTACGTAAATTTCTGCTGCATTTATGGGGATGAGGATTAAGACGTGGCAGATGTGTCACTGCACAATAAAATAACTCTGCTTTACTTTATCTATTTACAGGGGTACTATCATGTTGTGTTAAACATGAATTGTTGAATGGTAATTGAGTTGTGAGAATTGCTACGTTTACGTGTTGCTGACTTTATTGTGCTCTACATGTCCTTTGTCTTCTATTTCTTTCAGTATTACTACATGTATGCCACTACGCCTGAGATGTTAAGTGCAGATGCAGTTTGGGTATTTTCTTGCGAACAAAGTAGGTTATTTCGTGTGGTCGTGGTCAGTCAATAAGATTGAGCCATGAACATTTTCGTCTAAAAAAAAGCGAAGTGCAGAACATAAAGTTTACCGTTTTAATTAAACAATTTTGTCTCAATATAAAGCTACGTATATAAAGTATGTAACAACTGTGCTCATCTTAAGGTGCAAGCAATTAGTTTGAATTCAATTTCAAAGTACTTGAAAATTTTATGGGGCCGTTTCACTTTTATGGATTGGACATTCACTGAATTCGCAGGACTCAATTTGGTCAAAAATCAAGAGGAATGAATGATGGTCATTCCATAGGCACAAATTGTAACGACTCTCTTCCAACAAAATGGTTTTCTTGCCCAAATCTTGAGGGAATATCAGGTCTTGAATAAAAAGCTATTTCTGTTGGGGTGACTGTCAAACTTGAATGACAGATTAAAAGAAGATGTATCGCCAGGAGGAAACTGATGATATAGCAACGGGATGCTTTTATAAATATTTAGTAGTACCGGACGTGGTTGGTTATGTTGTGTTATAACGGATTCACCATCTCACCGAATTGTTGAAAAATTCATGGGAAGAAAATTGAACCATTTTTAGTGCCATTAATGGGTTTACATTGCAACTGAACGGCATTTTGGAATGAAATGAATTACATACTAAAACCCCATGATCACACGATCATCTTCAAAGCAAAGGTCTCAACAATATAAAAGTTACAACAAATTTAACCTATGGCATTGGCAACGACTCTCCTTTGTTCAATATATTCACAAAGTCACACTTCAGCTAGATGATCAGGGTGACGCTCTAACGACTTTCTTGTTCATGGCATGTGCAAAATAAATCCTGTTTCCATCAACTTGTGCTATTTTTAACACCGACAAGAGTGAATTGCTTTGGTTCAGACGTCAAGGAAAGGTTGTACAAATAATAAACATATGTCAAATTTCAATGCATTATCATCCATTTCACACTAGACAACCACCGAATAATCCAATAGCGAATTAAGTACGCAAGCAAAGTCTTTTCCCCCTTCCTCGACCTTCATTTCATTTCATGCCATACATAATGACACTCAATTGCGTGGCAAAACAAGCAAAATAATCCAATCTGCATGATCTTTGAAGAGAAGAAGGGAATCGAGTTGGGGTTTATGGGAGATTTGCCGCTGCGTTGTGTGGAGAAAGTTTTGTCTTGCTTTCTCCTTTTGCACTGTTTATGTAACTCCTGTGGAAAATGGATCGATAGGAACACGAGGTGGAAGAGTGAAATCCTTGTTGCTGGATCAGAGAAAACACGACTAAAAGCTGTGATAAGTTTGGCCTAGTGGTCACTCGTCGTCAGTTCAATTGCAGGGCAGGAAGTAATTCATGAGTCTGGCCTCAAAAGCTACAAATTCATATATAATTATAACCATTCAATTAGAGATAATCAATTTTAGTGGACGTCAGTCCTCGTTGTCTTAAAAACCTTGTCTTTGGCTGAATAATCAATGGAGTTCGCAAATTTTCCACGGTACAGTAATTAACTTGTCTGGTTTGTCTCTACGTACGATTCACTGCTACCTTAGTGCCATTTGAGCCAGTCTTCTTTGCTGTTTGTGAAATTTGAAAAAACAGGGGACAATAGGGCTTTATTTCGTATATTCTTTAGGAAGCAGTAGTGTACTAGAAAATAAATTTGTTAGCCCTTGGCATTCAAATTAGTGGATCAGATTTTGCATCAGTAGCGGGTGGATACCACACAACACGACAAGATGGTGCTTTTCCGGCCTAAGGTAACCAATTGATTATGCTTGAATGATAATTTTATTTGCATCGTGACCATTATAATTGACATTAGCTTTTCGTAAGTATCGTGAAAGACATGTTTGGAGTTAAGGTCTCAACATGCCTCATGCGATGAATTATAACATTCTATCTCATCAGAAGACGAACGTTTAATCTCACCCACTTCTTAGGAAATCCAAAAATTTTCAAAAATCCAAAAATAAAAAAAGCACATTAATTCTACAAGATTTCAATTGTCATCGAAGATTCATTTCGATTATCATCAACTGGTGTACCTATGCTATTATTAGTAACTGCACTTCAACTCCATTAAACGCACGGAAGAGTTCCAACAAGTGGACAGCTTTGAGCTGACATGAAGCAAACAAATCAGATTGTCTCTTACCTTTCAAGTTCACACTGGTGCAATTGCACGACACCGAGGCCAATGTTTGCATATGTTAGAGCATGGAACAATCACGGGAACATTAATTAAAAATGGTGTAACCTTAAGTAGCTGATAAGGAGGTACTCTCTTATCGTGTGTCAAATATTGTCCAGTGTAGTGAGTAACCTCTATTAGTGTTTACCTTGTTATTTTGCTATGTATGCAATTATCTTGTCTGCTGTCACCTTAAACGGTTATCTCACCCACGAGCACAGCACGAGGACATTGTCTTCAAATAAGCTGGTTGCAATGCCAACTTGTTCTCAGTTGCTGGAAAATGCAGGCAGTGTTTCCTAGGCAATTGAGCTTTGATTGAAACCTTATTTTTTCTTATAATTATTAGTGCTTTAATCAAATGAATGAAACAGACAATTCTAAAAAAAGATAACTTTGTTAGTTGGGAAAGTAACTAATTTTTGTCTATTCTATTCTTGATTTTTCATCATGGGCAGAGAACGCGTTAACAGCATGCCTAGTCAATCCGCGTCCAACATGAATAAATTGTGTCGACAAGTGAGCATAGAGAGTCCAAGTCCCCTCGTCTCTGACTGTGTCTTCAGCTTTGACGTTCCAGTCCCCGATGTCCCTCCAAATGGGGCAAGAATTAGAGTAAGTGTCTTCATCCTTGTCTTTGGGAGACGCTTTCCATTGTATGTAACATATAATCTATGCATTTTAGGTTGAGTGTGCGGGGGCGTGTTACAGCTCAAAAAGAGCCAACTCTCAATCTTCCATTACGAGTATGTCAAGCACGAGCAGTCTGAGTGGAGACGTATCAACTCAATGTCCATCCGGAGCTGGGAGTGGTCAGAATGCTTCACATTACGGAGGTGTTCGAGATGCCGCACTCTTTCCAGGCTATGAGGTACTAGTAAAACTCCACAAGTTGAATTACCTCTTCAAATGATGGTGTCCATAGGTTGCAGGGATTGTGGAAGCCTTGGGAACTGAGGTTGGACCATCGCCAAGTGTCAACGTAGGAGATAAGGTTGTAGTCTACCCTTACGAAGGCGTGCCTCATGGGTAACAGTCCAATGCTAAATGCTAAATACCTTACACAAAGTTACAGGACCTTAATAATGTTCACTCTTGTAGGTATGCTGAGTATATGACAGTGCCGCAGTTAAAATTCTTAGTTGGAGTCCCAGACGACATGCCTTTGAGCATTGCAGCCATGGTAAGTTTTTTTGCCTTCAGCAACCCAATTATTATTGTCTTTCTTTCTGTGACTTAATTGTTTTTCCTCATTATTGGTAGCTACCTACTGGTGCCCTGTGGGCCATGAATACAATTCAGGCAGCAAAGGAGCACATCTTGAAGTTACTCCAAGAACGAGGAAGCACAGGTATAAAACTGCATCGTTAACCCAGAGGTGAGGCTAATAAACAACATGTACAGGGAGAGTCAGAGTCCTTCTCGTGGGGACTGGGGGTCTGGCATTGTGGGCATTGCGCCTTGCAAAGTACTACTTGAAAGACGTTCAAGACCGCCTATTGCTTGTGGTCGCATGCCTCAGAGACGAAGGGATGCTGTTGGCAAAGGAGGCTGCAAAGTACGTGATTTTTCCACATAAATGCGTGTGCATTGTGTCAAACGTTTTTGTTTAATCCAGCGTCAACGTGGTTCAATGGAATGAAGACTGCTATGAAAAGGTCTTAGTAGAACGCACAAAGGATTCGTGTGAGGGGGACGTGGACATCGTCATCGACTTTGGAACTACATCACGCAGCCTTCACAGATCCCTTCAATGTCTCAGCAAGGTATAGTTTCCATTTAACATTTTGCATAAAAGCCTCATACTTTATATTGCTGTTGAAGGGCGGAGTGGTTTTCATCAGCTCTGAAGTTGCAGAACGCCTTCTTCCAAAATTTAGTCGACGAGCTGATGAACTTGATCAAACCATAACTCAAGTTGACTTGGGGTCTTTGGAGCAGTTGCGTGAACTTGTGGAATTAGTTTCTACGGGAAAGGTGCGTCTTCATGTCAACCAAGCATGTCATATTTTTACACCTGACTACTTTTCAGTTGGAACCACCCCCACACACAGTTTTCCCAGCCGACCAAGCAAAAGAAGTAATCAGAAAATTATGCAATTCTGAAATTCAGGGAAGGGCGATACTCCGCTTCCATTCCATTGACTGAACATTTAATTTACTCCAAGAAAAAAAACTCATCATGAAAACAGAGTAGTATCAAAGTATGTTGAGACTTTCCACGCAGCTTTTCCACTATTCTATCACAACACACGCAGAGCGATGATCCTTACATTATTGCTCCTGTCTCTTCCTTAATGAATTAAATTTGAAAATGTTCGTAAATGCCGATGCCAATCACGTCGGGAGAATGTAGTTTATGTCGTAGTTTCCGTGTCTTCAAGACAATTTTGTAACTCTAAGCCTGCTCTTTCATCTTTAGCCATTTTTGCTTTCATTCAAAACTGCACAAAATATATCCAAATCAAACCAACGGTTTCTAAAAGTCTTTTAAAAAATACAGTGCTAAAAATAGTTTAAATTCAAATGACGTAAATTTCGACAAAGAAATTATGACTAAAAAACGATAGTGAAATTATGTAAATGTAAGGAACCGTTCATTCGTACTATTAAATAGGATTTACATGTATCGTATTTAAAAGCATCAATGAAAATATATTAATTTTACTATTCGGATCGTAAGAGTCATTTGCTTTAATTATCTTCCATAAAACATCTAAACAATCTAAACAAGGGCTTTTCAGCTTAAGAATTTCCGATAAAGTCGTAACATCAGAATAGATTTGAGGTTTCACAAAACAAGAAGTGGTTCACCAACATTTATCAGCAATATACGCTAATCGGAAGTTACAACAATTGAAAATTCACAAGGTTTCCCCTCCAAACAAAGGACAGGAACTGTGTGCTCACGCTATTCCAGTTGCATTTATACACTTCCACTTCCAGTCCTGCCTTCCGTCGGGAAAAGGAACTGGTTCCCCTGAAGGCACGCGGGCAACAAGCAACAGCACCTGTCATCCTTTCTCTGTCTGGAGAAGAACGGATATGTATAAAAAAAAGTTTAAAAAGTCTCCATCCAGCTCTAGTTCATACAATTGTATTCACATTCAATTGTTCAGCATGCAATGCAGAGGCCAATACCATCCTCCTACACAATCCATTAAACATTTCCTTTCCGGTTTGTGTCCACTTCCATCAATTTATCATAAAAATGGGTTCACTGTAATGAATGAGGAACTCAATGTAAAACTTGCTTGTTAACCCAAGTTCGTCAAAATATTACTTGCTGGGGAAGAAGCAAAGAAGCTTGTCCGCATGAAACATTGACCTGATGATAAGCCCAAGTAAAGTAAGGAATGTCAACAATTTTATTTGCACAATCGGCCACATGGGCTTTTAATGCAGAAACAATTCTGAGAATACCGGAAGTGCATTTTGCACAAAATCCTATTGACTTATTTACTGTCCCCTCCAGGTCTATGGCACAACTAACTAAACAGCAACAAGGAGATGGAGGCATGAGCATAAATATACAAGTGTACGGAAGGAACTATAGTGCACATCAGTAGAATCATGTTCAAAGGGGTGATTTGTGACAATGTGATTAAAGAAGTGGACCCACTTTACATGAATGAAACGAGAATGAGGTGGAGTAGCTGCTGTAGCTATAGGTACAATCTTCAGAAAGTTCCAAAGTCAGGAACACAAATTGGATGAGTTGAAGTGTGCCCAGGATATGAAAGTATACGACTTTTAATGATTATCCGTAGAATCGCAATTATGTAGTATAGGATCAGTCTTCCCTTCTTCGTTACCTTCATCAATGTCTTTCTCCGTCCATCTATGTATTTGGTCAGTTCGATAACTTTGGAAAGTGGAAAACAAAGTAAACCTTTAGTTTGGTTTTGGTTAGTCCACTTTGTAAAGGGAAAAGAAGAAGAAAGGAGAAAAGGTAAAAGAATTTTCAGAGTGGATTGCATGACATGACATATCGTAGCACAGAAGAGTCCTATCGTATGGATGGAGCTACACATTACCTTTTACTGGCATCAGACCAGAGGTAAACCATCAAGGAAAGGTGTCTCTCTGCTGTAGCATTATAACATGCTCTACCAGAGCTTCAGCTTCAAAAAAACACCACCCAAACCCATCGTGACTGTTCCTCCCTGCCTTTCTCTCCTCTCCATATTGGACTGAGGAAATTCGCAATGGAATTAGCATGAAGCATAGGAGAGGGAAGACGCCGAGGATCCCTGACTTGTTTGGCAGCAACTACTAAACAATTTAAATAGAATGGGTGAACTATCTAATAATGACGTAGCTCATGGTGGTTAGTTTAGTCAGGAAAGAACCCATGCTCCTCCATTCTTAAGTAACTAAGCTGATGTCATGTCCCCCTGTCCTGCCCATGCTAGATCCACACGTAACAGGAAAAGGACAGGCTGGCTGAGAGAAAGGCGAGAGAGGGAGAAAGTGGAGAGCAAGCGTGGTTTTACCATCCATCGAGACATGGAGAGAAGAGAAAGGTTGCCTCGGACTCGTGTGTGCCTGTGTTGTTGTACTTTCTATACCAACTGAATGAGGATTGATCAGAGGCATTCTCTATCTAATATGACTCTTCTGCGCCTCTCTTCCTTTAAACCTAAAGCTGTCCTTCCTTCCACCTCGTTTTCCACAACCCAAAGGTAGGAAGACGGAAAGGAAGTTACAAAGTAAAGTGAACCAACTGCTCTGCTCGTGGACTTACTTCCACCATTTACTTCATGTTCACCGACACAACAGGAGCACCACATCAGCCATCACCTGTCTCCAACTTCCGCTTCTTCTGCTCTTAATATACTTACAGTCCCTCCACACAACATTTAACACTTTTATTGGTACCTTTCCCAAACAAAATCAACTAATCCATCGTCCATTTGACGCTTTCACGTCGTCGAGATCTTCTCGCCTTTCCCACCTCATTTTGTTATTCTCAACAACCTCATCATCAGACAAACATCATCGTTTTTTTTGGAGCGTCAACTCATTTCTACCTGTGGGGGTGTGGATATGAGTATGGACGAACGAAGGACCCATCCATCCACACATACTTGCTGACTTCTTACTTTGTATCAACTTGAGACTTTAAAAAAAGGAGGAAGTAGTAACACGCAATTTAACGAACCAACCCATAAGAAGTAGAGCAACTCGACGAACTCTTGCTATTGCAGCATAATAATAACGCTGCTAAATAAATAATTTTCATCCACTGTTGAGAGCTACTCGTGTATCGAATTCATTTATTGCAAAACACGAGAGAGGGAGAGAAGGATAACAATACTTGGAAGCGACAAGTAGAAGCACTCTCTCAGTAGCAGCAGCAGTGGATTTAAATGACGTGCAAGTTGGGTCACTCCAATCAGTCAAGTCAAGGCAAGTCAGTCGGTGGTTGGGTCAGTTCAAGCCAAGGTGTGTAACAACGTTGGAAGATTTTGCAGTCAAACAAGGTGAAAGCAACATAAATGCCACATCCAATGCAAAATATTGAGGTGAAAGTAAATCAACATGAAGCATTGAATTGAATTGCCAGCTCAACTACTCTACCTTCACTTAGAAGAGGGAAAGGCAGACGTGTAACATATTTTTTGCTTCAACTTTTACATTGTGCGTCGGGAGTCAAGAAATAACTTTTTTGTCTTTGACAAATACAAAACTCTTTCATTACTACCTGAGACAGTGAAGAAATATTGCAGCCCAAACTTTAGTTCCTCTATGTTCATAAACAAATAAGAAATATAGACTCTTTCGTTCCTGGAAAATAAATTTGATACTAACCACTTTCTTCGTGTGTGAAAAGAAAAAAGAAGAAGCAAGGAAGGGGATCGATTTGGATACTAATCGATTCCAATACGGCAGGTAGTAAATGTAAGTTTCGTTATGCATTAATACGCGGAAATCTATCCATTCACGAGGACCGAAAGAGGAACGGAGCATATCATTGTTCTCACCACCCAGAGATAAACCATTTGCCTTCTTCATCATATCAAACATATCACATCAAATTTAACCTAATAGACGACATCAAATGAATATTTATTGTAAATCTAGTAGTAGATCTGGTTAACTGTCAAAAGTCAAGAGTGAATCAACTACTTTCACTCTTATTTTGCATACTGCATTATTGAGAGAGAAGTTTTGTGAGAAAGAAACGGTGGATTGTACCTCACGTGCATGAGTATATCAACTTGTAGTAAAAGTCGTGTCGTGATTTTGCCTTATTCTCTACGACCAAGTTCAAATAACTAAAAACCAATCAATCCAAATAAGTAATAAGAAAGAACGCTAACAATTCGCCTGCAACTTGATAGCGTGAACTAATCTTGGCAAAGTGTGGTCACAAGAAGGAGACTGCAAAAGAAGAAGAATTTCACCTCTTTTCTCACACTTACGATTAGTCATTAAAAACTTATTTGGCATGGAATGAAGGAATGCAGTGAGCATTACGAAACTGATAATAATAATAGTACGTTAAGCACGTAATATCAATAGTTCCAGCCAGAGTATATTAGAGTCTAATCAATCAATTGCAAAAGTACATTTGTGGTCACTTTTACTCTGTATTCGTTGATGCTACAAAACCATAGCCCATCCGACACTCTTCTTCTGGTGAATGAATAATTACATTGTGCCTACTCCATTACTGACTAATAACGGAAGCATATCATTCACTCTGTCTTAATTAATAATACTTACGGATTTATGAAGATTGTCATTAGAAACATAGTAAATTGAATTACGTAAAATATACTCTACTTACATAACCTACAAAACAATACCCTGACGCTTTCTTCAACTATTCATCATCAGTGTATCGTCAATAATTATCTACAAGACAATATTCAAAAGTGAAATAAAAGCTGTTGTGAGACAGAAGGTGGGCATCAACAACTATTCTACTCTACCCACTTTTTCTGGGAAGGGAAAAGTATCGTCATATCAATTCATCAACCAGACTTCACATCCAGGCTTGAGGTAAGTTTTTTATTTTTACTTTATTTGTATTTCAAAGTATTTTTTAGCATGACCCAAAAAATTAATTCTAAAAATTATTCTTTCTCCTTTAAATAGAGGTGTTTAACCTATAGGGCAGATTTATACAAGATAGGGACGACTCTTGGTTAACTTAGTGGTTAATGCACGGATGCTTGCTTGCATTCATTCATTCATAAGTCGCCTTATCAAGATCAAAATTAATTGGTCAACCCTCTGTTCCCCCCACACACAGCTGTCTGTCCTCAGATATCATGCCTTTTAAAATGACACAACAAGGGTGCTCTAACTCCAACCCTGTGGAAAAGAAGCATAATACTTAATTATTATGGAGAGATGTGAACAAGATATCGAAAGTCTCATTTCCGTCGAATTTACAATATAATAATCAAAAGAAGGAGGCCAGGTGCGGCTTTTCTGCTGGCTGCTCTAATGTCTTGTCATACCATTATTATTGCCATGCCCTCATGCATGCCACTTTTGCTTGGTTGCTTGCTTACACCACTGTTCTTCAAGAGAAATGCATCAAATGCGTAAAACGATGAGATCCTCTCTCTCTTGGTAGCACGAGACGAGAGGAAAAAACAATGCCATTTGGCAAACGCCAGTCGCGTGGCAAAGGCAAGCCCACCTTGTCTTTAACAACATACTTTTTACATTATGAAGAAGATGATGAGGATTTCTCACCCCTTTCTTTCTTTCTTTCTTTCCTTCTTGCCTACTGACTTGGCTTCATTCAGTCACCACTTACTTGAACCAGAAAAAAACCCTCACACACACGAACCTTTCTTTTTCCTTCGTCATCACATTGCAAAAAGCTAAGTTCTTTAAACCTCTTTAAGTTACTGATGCGTTATTTATTTTTAAGTTTTGTACCAACAAACTTTTAACTTTTCCTACCTTTTATTGCACCCATGGATGATGCACTCATTACTTACTTTACCTAACTTATTTTTGGGGATTTTAATCCTCTTCCTCTTATTTCTATATGCGTATTTCATTGCATGCTATTTATTACTCCTTCGCTGACTGACGTTTTTATGTGTGTTAATAAATGGTAACTTTTTCAACTCATACATATAAATAAAACGCAATGATGAGATGCCAGAGTGTGAAGTTATTATATTCCTCAAACGTCCCATTCCTTCCGCTCCGATGGGTTCCTTCCTTCCATTTCCACTACTACCTCTGCGATTGCTGCTGCACTTTTATAAAATGTTTCAGAGCAGACACAATGTAAAAGCTTACATTCATTTCATTAAAACTTAAAACACAGGCAAGACAATGGAGGACTGACTAATGACCGAACGAAATGAGTGAGTGAACATTGCACCGTTGGTTGGTGATGACCCCAACTAAAACTAAACCCTAGTCTCAAAAAAACCCATCAGGATAGTCGTAATTACCAAGCAGAGTCAGTCATCTATACATTTGATTACCATCAGGGGAAAAAAGGCAGTTTTATTTATTTTCTGTATTTCGTACAAAATGATGAAGAGATGAAATGAGAGACAACACCTGGTAGGTATAAAATACGGCTTTTACTTGATCGATAAAGTAGAAACATTTTTTGTCTTGAGAGTCACTGTTGACATACTGCGTTTTCCACCTAGGCTATTAAAATATGGAGCTTAGAGGAGAATATTGAACACGTAAGATGACTTTTTGGAAGGATCTAATACAAGGCTCATCATCATATCTCGCATGTTAATCCAATCATTCTATTCTCAACTGGGTAGCTTTCAAGATAATTAGTCTTGATGTTAACAATCAATTAGGGAATTAGTTGTTTGTTCACGTCTCTAACTCAGGTTATGTCCCTTTAGTTCACTCTATAAGCTCCTTTCACACGATTCCAAGTATGCCATAAGCATTAGTCTGACCCTAAGGACATGGAAATAGAAATTGCCTATTACCCACTTTGTATAGGATTTGTAGGACAGGGAAAGGAGTAGGAGAAAGTTGTGTGAAAGACACACATTATCCATTCATTCAATGAAGTTCAAAAAGTATGTAAAGAGTTTGCTAAAGCAGCACTTGCCACAACTTTCCACAGACTGCTAACGTTAACATTGATGTGATTATAAAGGCAGAGGATAATTGATTCGCAGATTCAGCTCTTTTAAAACTTCTTTGTCTAATTCATCTTACTCTGCAAAAGGTGGAAAATTCAATTACTTGACCTGCCTTCCCACGAAGCATGTATGTAACGTAGCTCACGGTGAAAAGAGGAAGTTGAGCTAGCAATTTACATCAAGTCATATGCATTGGAATATTGGAATGAAGTCGATCAATTAATTCATCACCGTCAGACCTGGCTATTGATATAAACTCACGCTTGTTTATTAAACACAATTGGCATTATGTACGTAGTAGTTAGCATTGTCCATTTTATGAAGGATATATTCCATGAAGAGCTTTTCTGGTAGGGAAATGAATTGAATGAGTTAGCAGGTTCTCTCTGTACAAAAGCGGTCAGGTTCCTTTATGACTATTTTCTCTCTCTCTCCCTTCCTTTCACCCTTCGCTTTTCACTTCTATACCTTCACTTCAACTCACCTCTCACCAATCAACACGAGCACCCTTATAAATATTGTAGTGTTTTGCTCCACCGTTGCTATCCTCAATCGATGGTGGCCTTTCTCTGTTCTATACTCATCTTGGCCATGGCATGCTGTATATTATATTATATTATTATTATTCTTTATGTTGTGCCAAAGGCTGGCACGAGAGAGAGAGAGAGGGAGGTGAGGTGAGGTAAAGAGAGGAAAAGAGTTTTTTGTTTGTTGGCTAAAGTAAAAGTGGAGAAGGCAACTCATATTTACCATTGATAAAAGGGAGAGAGGAGAGAATAGACACCACCCATTTTCAAAATTGTCTGTATGCAATTTCCTAAAGTTGTGGACATTGTCGTCATCGTCAGTCAGTAGCAGCAAACCGGAGATGAGTGACTGACTGCTAATAAATAAAATGTGTAACTCCTCAAACAACGTCTATTATGCTTCTTCTAGAACCCAAAGGGTTTTCAAAATTGAATAGCTGGAGCTACGATGTTGCTTTGCCTTTGCACGTCGTTAAAGAGGTTAACTAACAAGTTGTTTTTTTCTGCTTGCTGTTGTGTGTGTGGGTTGTTTAATATTTTCTCGGCTTATAATCTTCAATCAATATACGGCGGGTTTTATTTAGGTGTGGAGGAAATTGGGCACATTATTCTCGTTCTCCTCTTTCAGAATGGTGTAACAAGGACTTGGTCCCTACGTTATTCATTCATTATCATTAGGCTTGGAGCTGTCGATGGCCTATTTTTGCTAACACGACTTGAACCACCTAAGTAGTAAAGGTTCAGAGCCACTTTCGCTATTTAACAACTATTCTACATGCAAAGTTGGTCATTTCTCTCTTACCCAGGACTTTCTTTTGCAGCTCTTTATTTCTCATGCATTTTCCACTCTTCTTTCCCACCGACGAGCTTCCCCTTTTGCCTTGATGGAAATAAATTAATTTTAAATTTGATTATGACCTGAACCTTGTCCTGTGACTGCTGTGCTTTCACTCTGACAGTTTGTCCAACTTTGCCATTTTGCGGAGACAAATCATGCCAAGTAATTCAATTACAGGATTCATTCATCTGCTTGTAGCTCAGTCACCCTATGGACCTTCACATTCCAACTTAGATATGGAACTATAGTTCATTCATTGCTCATTATGTTTGCTCCGTCGTCAAAAATCGTTGAGAAATGAAACTTTATTCCTTTGTTGAACCACTGTCTAACAAAATGGTTGATTTTAATTTTCAGCAGGAAACTTGACTTCATTCTGTGATCATCGTCACTGCAGTCTGCAATGGATACCTCCAGTGCTTTAAGTCAGAGCATGGACTCAGTCAACACGGCTGCGGGGGAAGAGGAAGTAAGTTTTTTTTTCTTTTGCCATTTTTAATAGAATGTACTGTGCTCGCAAGTCATCCTCCCATTTGCCAACCAACGCCAACGTAAAGTTTTAGAATTACAGCCATCGTCGATTCCATGATGGATTGTATCGACATATAAAACTGGGTTGCGTGAGTGTTTGTTTTAATAGTTGGTTTCGTAATAATGTATTCATGGCAGGAGGATATTGATTAAGAGAAACGTGCTACCATAACTAAACTAATGACAAAAGTAAACTTTCTGCTCTTTTATTTGTCCCTTCCTTTGTACATTTTACTTTTTTTTTTTTTATCTCTGATGTCCCGGTGAAAGTACGACCCAGCCGAGCTCAGGTATAGAATTCTTTTGAACCCAGTAAAATGAAGGGGAAAAAGAGTATGCAAAAATACTTGATAGCACTCTTTTATTGCAAAGTGATGATGATGACGACGAAGGAAAGATAATTATGGTCATTAGACTAGGCAAACTAAAGTAGTCCAACTCAAAACAACGAACGAACGATGAACGAAACGAAAGAGAGTGTAACCGAGGGAATCCAATCGAAGTTCCGCTGTCTTGTTGATTGAAATCTGTGCCTTCTTCTGCCTGCCTAAACCAACCAAGCATAAGCGCAGGTTAAATGAATTCAAAATTCAAACAAACATGAGCAAAGGAGCAAAGATGAAAGAGGGGAATAGAATATGAAATGGAAAAATATTATCTTATAATTTACACAGAACAAGAGGCATGTATTATTATTATGATATTATGGTGGTGTTTTGCGAGGTTCAAGTAGAAATTTACCTTTTCATCCTTTACGTCAAAACCCATCCAGATTAGAGGAGGATGAAGAGGACCGTGAGTTCAAGTGCATAAGGAGATGAGCATGAT
>JAQIWU010001336.1:0-17155 GCA_034696445.1 Isotomiella minor
TCAAGGGTCGTCGTGGTCGTTTCAGTTGTGGGTTCAACGGTCGTAGTGGTCGTTTCAGTTGTGGGTTCAAGGGTCGTCGTGGTCGTTTCAGTTGTGGGTTCAACGGTCGTAGTGGTCGTTTCAGTTGTGGGTTCAAGGGTCGTAGTGGTCGTTTCAGTTGTGGGTTCAACGGTCGTAGTGGTTGTTTCAGTGGGTACAGTTGTGGGTTCAGGGGTTTCAGTGACAGTAGTGGTGGTTTCAGTGGTTAAAGTGATGGATGTTGGGTAGGTAGCGCCAGGACGACAGTCACCATCTTCAGGACGCACACAAGTTGTAGTTGCGATGTCAAAAATTAAGCCTTCCGCACAGTTGAATGCATAGGGAACCTCGTTGACGCACACAAAGTACTTCGTGCAGTCATCTTAGAATACAATCATCACTGTTAAAGTTCACAGGCATTTCATACAATGTCATATTTGTCAAACATACATGTGTGACCATAAGTGAAACCATTGTCCTGCCCAATACACTCATTGTCAGGTTCAGGAGGTTCCGTGGTGATGATAGTTGTAGTCGTAGTTGTTGTAGACGTAACAGTTGCTCCTGGGCCACACTCCACGTTGCTCCCATCGTCACAAAGTTTTCTTACGTGATCAAACAATTTTCCTTCGTCGCAACTTCGGGCGAGGGCCGTGCCTTCCAAGCACCAAAAATACTTTGAACAGTCGTCTACAAAATAGTTCATTATGCTGTAGCAGTCCTTAGTCTTAGAATAGCATTTATGCATTACATGGGTGTGGAACAACGTCATTTACTGCATCTGGAGGACAAATATCTGGGAAAGGAAATGGGGTTGTGGTGAATGGGGGAGGAGTGGCCCCAGCCATACACTCTGCCTGCGGGGTACATCTCTTCTCATTGTGGTTAAATAATAAAGTGTATTCGCAAGACATCTCGATTCCAGACCCTCCACCAGTGCATATGAAGAATTTGCTGCAATCTCCTGTGCATAGAATTTAGAATGTTATCGTCTAGACTTAATTAGTAAACTCACTTGGGTGAGCTAGAACTACTGGTCCAACGTCAACCGCCTTGCATGGGTTTATAGGGGGAGGGTTTGACCCGGGCACACACGTAGCTTCCTCCTCCGGAACGCATTTTAATGATCCAAAATCAAAGAGAAACCATTCAGCACAAGAACTCTCTATTGCTGTCCCCTCGATGCAAAAGTAGTAACGAGAACAGTCGGCTACAAGAACCACTGTTCATATGTGCAAACAAAGACACAAAAATTATGGACTTACTGGCATGTGGAATCTGGATTACTCCAGTTGGTGGGCAGATGTCATCAAACGTAGCATTTGCAGGTAGAATATAGTTTATGGCGATTGATCCAATTCCACCCTCCGTCAAAGTTATGGAATCTCCTCCATATAAGTCACACTCTTTTGTTCCACCCAGGGAAGTATTTCGATATGAAAAACCAAAACACTCATTTTTTTCCAAACACTGGGAGCAACAATCCAATTGAGAAATGCCTTGATCAGAACGTAAATGCAGGATACTTGAATTCAAAACTGCTACTTGGAGAAGTGGGGCACATTGAGAGGGGTTGTTCTGAACGCTTACCCTCACATTTTCAGAGAGAAGCAGTAGAATGACGAATGATAAGATGACGTTTTGTCTCTTACAATTAGAAAGCATTTCAAAGTGATTTGTTTTAAAACGAGACTTAAATTATGTCACCAGTAAAAAAATGTTTTATTGACTATCATTCGTGGACATTGCCGATGATGAATTGTCATTTCACTCCGATAACTCATTTTAATCACACAGAGGATTACAATGTCTGTCAAAAAAGAACAGGATAATGTGACAATGTGATGGTTGCGTGATATCGATGGCACTGAATTGAAAACCAATGAAATATTATCAACTCCAGACAATTAAATTAATGAATGACATAATTCAACATATTTATTTTTAGTACAAAAACAATTTCGATATGTGACGGCAATGTTCAATATCATAAGTTTTACATGGATGAGATTCTTGTGCTGGATGACGAAAGAAGTTCAAACCTCCAGTATTGTCCAGGAGATGGGTCGAAAATTTCGCAATTTGCTACCACAAGAGGATTTCCTTCTCTATACCGATAAGAATATTTAAAAACTGTGTTGATGAGGTTTCAATTCTGAAATACTCACCCATTTCCCATCACGCAAGAGTAGTTACGTGTAATGATTTCCCAAGGGATAGGAGGTAAAGTCTGAAGGTCCAGTAAATCCCAGTTGTAAGAAGTGGAGGATAGAAGATCCTTCAGTTGTTGCATTATTCTGAATTTGCTCAGTATCAAAGGTCTTGGCTTTATGCCGCGATTGTCTTCAGGGTCCTCGTACCCGGAAATGTCATTGTAAGGAACAACCTTGTTGTTAAATTGGACAGTGAATTTATCTGTCGGAAAGAGAGAAGTCTCAGTTAGGTCACACAACGTGCTCTGTAGTTACCAGGATTGTGGAATATGGTCCAACGTTGCTCCTCTTTTCCCGTCCATTGTTCCACGGAGACATTGCCATTTTCAAAAACAGTTAGTGCCTGTATACACAAAAGGCCAAAGTCATAAATTAGATTAATATTCCTGTTTATAAACTTACCTTTCCATCCAAGAAGCTACTAATTTTATACGTGCTTCCGTTGATAATCTCTTCGACCAGAATGCCACTTCCTACGTAACGTGCTTGGCTGTTAGGTGCTAGTCCTACAATGACAACTGCCAATACAAAGGCAGTCTTTTGAAATCGGTGAATTAAGTTGTCTGAAATCATTGTTCTTGCTACTTCACGCTATTTTTTGAGATGAAGAGGTGTTAGCCGTAATTAAGTAGTGTGAATGATGATTAGCACATATCAAAGCAACTTCTTTATATACTTCGTTATCCATGCTTTCCATTGGCAGGATATTTTTCAGAACATTTATTTGCATGTTTACATATTCTGCGATAAGAGCAATATCATGCATTTTGGGTAAATATTTTCACTACCTGGAAGACCACAACACTGACCAATGTGACACAATGACACAATTAGCAGGTGACACCAAGTTTAGTGGAATTGTGGACATTTCCTTTTTCCTTCTTCCTTTAGAGGCACCCGAGACAAGCAAGCCAAAAAATGGGTTAGACTAATAATCAACTTTATTTATATTTGGCAGGTACGCAATATGGACCATGGAACAAGGTGATGTCTCAATAAAACTTTCGTATGCCCTCATCATATCATCATGAGTCACTTTGTGTAGCAACCTTTTTGTGAACATCACATGCTTTTTACATTATTGCATGGTTATCAATTGATAAGTTTAAGTCCTATCTTTCCTTACAACCAACTTCCTTTATTTTTGCTCTGATAATAAGTGGGGATGCTTTCGAATGTATGTAAAAGTAAGAATTGCCAGTTCTATTTGGTTTCAAATGTGTGTATTGTATTCTGGGATTTATTTTATTTATACCATACAATTGTAAGTTACATTGGGGCTGCACACCACGTTGCTTCCCTATTGGAAATGTGTCGCAGCCATTGTCCAGATTCTATAAGTTGAAAAAACACACAAAGTTCTTGTTGCCGTCTAGAAAAGTAAAGCCTCAATTTGTACCTGTGGTTCTAAAGTAAACCCCTGGCATCCTTTCCTTGGCACACCCATCACCCCAACTGACCGAGCCAATTTGAACCCACATTTGAGGGTTTACTTCCATCACGAGAGGACCTCCACTGTCACCCTGGTATCAAAAATGTTTGGCATAATTTGGAAATCAAAGAGCCTAAAGCCCGTACAGTGCAAGAATCCCTTCCTCCTTCCAGATGTCCTGCGCACAGCATCCTCCGGTTGACACGATGGGCGTACAGTTTTTTGCACTCGCTGGGTTGGAAGACATTGACGTCAAGCTTGTTCATGAATTGAGGTGTTAATCCCTCATCCATCCCTTGCAACCCCCAACCCGCAACAACAGCCTTTCTCTTTCCGAACGTGCGAGGGTAGCTCTCGGGTAACGGGGGGAGGCAAATAGGAGTCGTGTTTTTGAAGCTTAAGGGAGAAGCTAGTCGAATGGTTGCCACGTCAAAGTCATTTGTCCTGTGAAAACATGAAATTAAATTGAGAAGTACAGACACCTTCAACGAACGTATGAATCTTACTCAGAAATGTAAAGTGGGTGCACAAATATTTCATCTGCAGAGTAACGGAGGGTGCCATTTCCTTTGTCCACTTGGTTGAGTTCTGCTTTTGTATAGCGACGTGGTTTATTCTTGGCCGTGCTGCAGTTAATTAAATGTTAGTAATGTCGCTATGTTGCTATATTGGAGTTACCTTGGAGCACTTGGCGTCGGGTCCAAGTGATGGGCGTTGACCAGAACCTCGATGTTGTTCACGTTTAGAAACCGCCCTGGATTAAAAATTGCCATTGCATGAGTCAATATGTATATTCGTATGTACCTTTGATACAATGTCCTGCTGTTAAAATGTATCGGTCATTTAGAATTGAACCACCGCAGAAGGGTTGTCGGGTCTTGGACTCGACCAAGGCAACCAACCAAGGAAATTCTCCCTTTTCCCCTTGCTCTCCTCCAACGATTTTATTGGTGTTTGGTTTCACACCACATTCTATGCAATGAATAAATGAATGTCCATTGCTGTGTTTTAAAATTGAGTCCATTTGACTTACTGCACTCGGGGGTAACCTTGGGCTCAATGGCCACTTTCAATGGTTTCCCTAGTCCTGCACACAGACACATTAGCATATAATATCATGTTGGTGGCATCATGACTTACGTCGTTTTCCGCATTCCACAATGCAATCCATCTTCAGACTGACGCCTTTCTTTGGTGCATACAATTTCAAGTAAATGTCTCGAAGGTCATTGGCAGCAGTGACTTTGGATGGAGCGTCACGCCCACAAAATTTTTGTTTTCCAAAGACTCCGTCCGATACCTCCAAGTACTCTCCAGCGGCACAGTCCACGTTGAATTTTTGACAAGTGAGCGTCGGAATGCAGGCCTCGGTTCCCTTGTAGTGTGAAATCAATTATGCACATTATAAAATGAAACACGATTTAAGATGTATTTAACGTTTACCACAAAGTTCCAGTAGCATGTTGGGTCCACCCTTTGAGTGATTGAGCTGTCGACAGAAAAATTGACAGGGAAATGAAAGGGAGACATGAAAACAGATTCCACACAGTCCACCTCAGTCACCGTCTTTTGTCCTTGGTTGACATAAAATCATTAAAACGTCGCAACTACCAAAATTGATTCTGGCTACCTTTCAGCAACTTTTTCATCTTCACTGTGTGGTTGAGGAATGCCTTAAATAGAATACAGAATTAAAGCGTTAAGTAGAAACCTATGTACGGGCAATTAAAATCGTCATACATCGACACCTCCAACCATTCTGGATACAGCGTTAACCACGGAGAGGCCAGCAACGTCATCTTGGGAAATGACATTACCCAAGATAGTAGAAAACACAAAAAGGATCAATAACATTTAGAAACAGCTATTGCAATGCTGGATAACCTCCACTACTGCAACCAGACCACCAATTCTTGCAGTTTATTCTTTTCCTTTGCCCTTTGCTTTGTCCTTTCATGAAGGCCACACTTAATATTTGTGGTCATTGTCTCGAAATATTTGTATAATTCTACATTGTTTCAACTCTATACATTGTTATGAAAGGTGGCAACTCGAGTATTAGGCTTGTGACTTATTTAATGAGAGCATTAAGATACAATAACGCATTGTGGATTCATCCATACAGAAACTAATTATTGTGGAACTTTTCGTTCATATTCTCGACTTACCCCATGCAATTGACTCACCGAGTGGAACATGGTGACGAATGTACATTTACTTCATCAGCATCAAACTTCACATTCCACCTAATTTTGAATGTCATTCGGTCACTGCCAACTGGCACTGTTATGCAGAAAACCGTTCATGAATTGAAGTTTCAGAAGGTCTCAATTTTTGAAAATGTACAATGTATGTCATTGTGGGTTATATGTCATCTTCAAATCACTAACTTGTAACGGGATTCACATTCCATATCTTTTGGAAATACCGTACCAAGAATCATCTACCACATTGTCATGTCTCCCTTTCCAATCATTTGAAAAATTACCTTCATCGCAATAAGGTCAAGTAGGGGAAAGGACGACTTTGACACGACTGACTTTGATTTTAAGTTAGTTCTGCACATTAAATAAATAATTCGTTTTCTGAAGTGCGCATCCCAGGACAATGTCCGGAAGTCATTTGCTGTTTCTTATCCTCTTGTCACTGGGGCTACAATTTCTGGAATCAACTCCAATGGAGACAAACATAACAACTGCTCTAGAACCAATCACGAAGGGAGGCGGAACAGTGGGTGAATGGGGCCGTCCGAACAGTACGGATACCAAGAGATTTTTTCAGCTCAACGATTGGTTTTGCCCCCTGAATGTAAGCGTCTATCTTAAAACCCAATAACAAACATAAACTTTATTTTAACGTTTTTTACCTTAGTGTGGAAATCCCAATTGTCCAAGCCATGCGTCGTGTTGCTCTTTAGGAGAACATGGATGCTTTTGCAGTCGATACTGCTATTTTTATGAGAACCCTTAATAATCTTACTCTGTTTTCTGAAATTAAATAAGTAAATTGGTTAAATAGACAAAACAGTTACGACATTGCCTTCGTAAAAAATGCTTCTAAGCAATTGTTAGACCCTTATTGCTATTAAAATTGACGTACTGGATTATTTTATTCGAGATCGTAAAACTTTTAAGCATATTATATTATTCTACGCATAGTGCGTTACGTCGTACAGAGAGATAATGTCCAACTGTGCCATAAACTCGTCCACATTATTAAAAGTACCGTCTCTTGAGATATATTTAATGGTCTTAACGGGTTCAACCATTATGAACCCATTGTCACTGAATTTTCCAAAGGATTCGTCTTTCGCGTTGAGAAATACAAAGGGGGAAACTTCCTTCGAAGAGAGGGATATCGTAAATTCCTTTTTATCTGGCGTCATGGTGACATTGGTAACCTAATAAATTGAGCACAAAATATTGAGTGTGTATGGATCCCCTTGGCCAAAAACTTACTCTTAAACGAGGGTCTTTTAAATCAGTCTTAATGATGGGGTAGTGAAGGAATAAGAAATTATCAATTGACGCTTCTGGTATCGTGATATATACAAGGCAAGGCGATGACTGAGGTTCCTTTCCACATCCAACAGACTCTAAATCATCTGCTGTAATCCGATACACCTCTTGAGAAGTCAGGTATGTCTAGTAACAAACGTATAGAACATTATCACGACGACAACGCAACAACAAGTCCCAGCTTACGGCGTCCACTTCTCCTACTACGTCAATCAGTGGATTAAAACTGTCCAGGTTGAAGACACGAACTCTCATTCTTCCTTCGAAATGTTCTTCATGGTCTGAGATGAGTTCGACGCTGACATCTCCATTCTCACTTTTATAAGGAGAGGGCAGTATGGGACTCATGGCTCTTTTCATAAATGTAGCTAGCATTTTCCATCTCCCGTTCACTTCTGCATTCATAAAACAAATGAAATGTTGTTTCCCACTTGCATGATCATGATTAAATTACCAAAGGAAGACCAAGAAGCCCCCTGCCAAATGTCATTTAATTGCCAGTACAGTGCTCCCATATTGTGTCCATATCCATTTGCATCCAATTTATCAACCTGTCGCCTGTAAGCTTCGGTCTGGGTCTTTTGATTCATAGATTGCATAATTTGGGCCAAGTAAAGCATGGATGGAAACGCGACAGTTGAATTGGGTTCTTTTGGAATCGGAAGATGACTTTTGATCATGTTTAGAATCTCATTCTGGCCATTTGGGTGTCGCTGACGGTGTTCAACCATAGCAGACTCCCACGTCCACTTGTCAAAGTCTTTAGCCACCTTCAATGAAATTCACATAATGTCAAAACTGAAGAAGAGTTGACGAATCTCACAGTACCCCACGTAAAGTCTCCACGTACGGAAACGACTGATATCCATACTCTGACGCGTATCTCGTCCATATGAATGTATGCCAGTCCCATCCATCGCTGAAGTAGTTGTAGGGATGAGCTATGGCAAAGAGGCATGACGGCTTTGGGTTGCTATTCTAAGAATTAAGCAACTTACCGTCTCCATAGCGACCGTCTTGAGGACTCTGAGCCACCCAGCCTTCTTCCTTTGACTCAATGCCGTTTGTGGGACTGGAAGGCAAGCACTCTCTGGATGGATCTAATTGATTAGCTTTGGCCATCACGGTGTCCACATACAACTTAATGTAGTCTGCTTTGTATGTTTCGAATTTCATCCCCGTTCCGTACCAATTCTGCCTTAGAGCCCCCTCATTTTCATTGTTTCCAGACCATAGCCCCAAACTCGCGTGGTGTTGAAGTCGTTTCACTTGAGTTTCTACTTCGTCGTTAACATTTGCCAAATACTCTGGAGTGGCAGGGTACATTGCACATGCAAACATAAAATCTTGCCAAATGAGGATTCCCAATTCATCGGCGAGCTGAGGAAATTCAAAACCAAAAATTGACAAACAAAAAATAGTCATTTTGAATTTCACTGGTCTTTACGTACATCATAGAAAAGGTCTGATTCGTACATCCCTCCTCCCCATACCCTGATCATATTAATATGCATCTCTTTGGCTGACTCTAGCGTCCAGGAGACAATGTCGGGTGTGATTCCTTCATTGACCAATTCGGTTAGTTAAAATTTGATTTATTTTTGCTTTGTCTTACTTACTTTCAGGTAGAACATGAAATGGAATCAAGTTGGATCCTTTAGAATAAATGGGGACTCCGTTCACACTTATGTAAAACTCCCTGCCTAAAAATCAAGATTCGTTTATGCGAAAAGAGTACCACTTTCTCAACTTGCCCCAAGTTTTGTTTTTTTCGTCAACAAAGTCCTGAACTAATTCTACCGTTCTGAAGCCAACTCTGATACGTTTGGAGGATGTCTCGCCACTCTTATCTGAGATGTAAAGAACTTCATAAGTGTACAATGTAGGGTCTCCATGGCCATTTGGCCACCATAACTTGGCTTCATTCCCCTAATAAAGAAAGAAGCATGAATGTAGAAAGGGAGGGAGCGTAGAGTTTCACTTGACGTACAGGAACTTTTACTGATATCTTAACTACAGTGTCACCATTCGACAAACGTCTGTTGGATTTGAATGTAACAGTTTTGCTTGAACCCTGAAGGTCAGATGACCAACTTCTAAAGGACGTGTCGCCTTCACTTGGTACACGCGTGAAATATAGCGTTCCACTCTCTTCTCCCGCTTTATCACTGGCAATGGAAAGATGGACTTGGGCCGTTAGTTCCCACACTGTGTCTTCTGTCTCGGTGGGTGGCATTGTGGAAGGGTTATTGAATATCATGACGTCTCGTATTATCGCTCCATCCCAACCGTCGATATAAATGTCCTTCCTACATATAAAGAAAGGCCATCGAAATAACCACCCATTCATTTCACCTGGATGTGTACCAAACGCCGGAATTGGGATAACTCGGACCCCAGTCCCAACTAAACTGCGACTGAACCTTCCGGATCATTTGTGCTTTGTTTTCCCCTCTAAACGCCTCAACCAATTGTGCAGGTGGAACCGGATACCCTCGCTCCTTTTCATGCCTCTCAAACTCTTCAAGAGCGAATTGGACGGGGGATTTGAATGATATCTCGAGCAGATTTTCGCCAACCTGTTGAGCATCCAATAATGTAATGTCTTCATCATGTAAGAAATACCTTTACAAGAAACCCACCTCCAAGAATTCCTTCACATCGAATATATACCTCACGAACATGTTTCTCCCACGACCAACCTCTTGGCCGTTGATGAACAAATCAGCAACAGTGTCCAGTCCTTCACACACCAGAACCACCTTCCGCTTTGTCATTAATGTCTCGGTGACTGAAAGCATCAATGCAAAGGGTTAATGCTAAAATTCTCAAGGATTCGAAGATATGTACCTTCGAATTTTCTGCTATACGTCCAATCAGTTCTTCCCACCCATCTCGACTCCATGTCGTTGTAATCATGATAGATTTTGGAAGAAAGAATTGCATTGTCTTCCAAATCTGAATCAAACTTGCATGTCTCCGTTTCGATAATAATGCTTAGATTGCTTAAGAGATACCTGAATATATTCCTCCCGGGACCTGGGCTTCGATGTGAATATCTGTGAATTGACATGAAAAGCTACAAAACTTGAGGGGCTTTGCATGAAAAATCTACCTGTTGTTCCATTGTTGCCGAACACGCTCCATACTCCACTTCCTCGGGCAGCATTCAGGTTGATCCTTTCCATTCCAACGTTTCCATCCATTGATCTGAAGGACTTGCCGTCATTTGAACGCCACGCAGTTCCTGCCTTCCTATTGCAACTGGTGCTATAGGTTACAAATATGACTATCACTGTCAAAAATACTATTCTAGGGAACCAGTTGAAAGGCCTAGCCACCAAGATCATGGTTATGGGAGGAGTTAGGAAGGTCAATCAAACTTTTGTTCTTTAGGTAACATCATGCAGTAAAAGTAAACATTTTAAGAATGTGTAAAAGTGCTTAAAATTGTTGAGAACACCACAGATGAGAACATAAATGAATTACATTGTCAATGTCGGTCGATCTGCAAACCGTCCAATAAATCTAATCTAACAGAATGCACCAATCACTCTCGAATTGAATAAATTAGGATGGAACTATATACACTAAAATGTGGGCTTAATTGCTCCTCACAATACGAGAAGGTTTATGTCAATGACACAAAATAAGATTAAATATAATAATAAAATAGGCAGCAGAGTTAGCTAATACTAACTTGAATAATATGGCTTTATCATCTCATCATCATGTAAGCTTTCGTGATGAAGTATAAAGTTACAGGCACGAATAACTGCACGGTAACTTAAACTTAACTTCACAAAACAAGGACATTACCAGTTCAACATAGGATTTTACCGATCATCAACGAATAATGCATAATGAGTGATTACTCAAAGGATTTTAAACATAAAACCCGTTCTTTTTGGGGTCATTATATTGCTTGGTTGGCGGATGCAATAAGTCAATAGGATTTTCATATTCACTTAAACGTGTCACGCTAATTGTAACAATTTGGTTCACCAAAGGATCCAGACCAGCAGGAGAACCTTAATATTTTGCAAGCGTCTTTATTTATGAAAACATTAAAAACTTCGTTAACAAAAGAATGAGACGGAAGCATAGCGCATTGCCACCATGTTTAGTGTAAGTATATTGTGTCTGTTCGATTCTAAGGATAAGGTCCACTTGAAAATGTCGGTGGGACTGCATATGAATCGACAGTTGACGAGAGAGGGGCGGAGGATGTAGTCACCGATCCCAAACTTAAGTACTCCGGAATGGCTACGGCAACTGACGATAATGGCTGCTGAGCTGTATCAGCAGGCGTATGTGAAGGTGATTGTTGGAGAGACAGGGGGCTCGAGAGTGATTCCGATGGTTGTGTTCCATAGTAATCAGCCACAGGTGATGGTTGAGAAGGAACGTTCATTTTGGTCAGTATTGATGCTTCTTCTGGCGTTGAGGAGGACAAAGTATTTATGGCTGGAATGAAGTAGACTGATCCACCAGGTCGACAATGCACCGCCGTCTTCATAATGGTCAACCAGACTAACAAACACTGAAAAGGAAGATATTATGTAGTTTATTTTGAATCCAAACAACAAATTTAGAATGCTTTGGAAACCCACCTGCATGTTTTTGAACCACTGCTCTGTAAGGACCCAAACACTCATGTCACATCAAGCCAACAATGATGCATAGCTTCCCACCTAATGTACCTACCTACATTTATATAGACAGCATTACCTTGGTACCTCACCTTGTGGTCACTTACTATTCCCTTATTACCTATTTAAGCCTCTTCTGACAAGGCTCTTTTCTTGGATAGGATAAATTACAGGGTGCTCATCTTATTCATCAATTTCGAGTCGCATTCTTATTTGTCCATCTTGCAACCATTCTTTCAAGGCTGGCAGCCGAAGCCAAGAATAATGTTCTCAGGAATGCAGTAAGTCCCATCTTGCAATTGGACACAGAGGGAATTCACGTGTGGAAAGGCTGTGTTACGGCAATCGTTCCAAAATTAGTCAAGTCAGACGATTTAGGTAGGTTACTAACATTAGTAAATTAATTAGGCCATTTAAATAAAGTTGCAAATATTAACGTTATTACCCCCATGTTTGCTGATGTATTTATTTGCATGTTTATTATCATTGGCATGAGCTAAAAACGTCCTTTAGGCACGCAATAAACACCAATGTATGCTGGTCGCTGGTGTTCTTGTTCAACAAATTTACTGGGTTCGTGGCATGTATGGGAGCTTTGCCACAGCCTAGGGTTTATGTAATTGAACTCGACTTAAACTGAACAATAAGGCATTCTGTTGCATTCTATGGTTTGTTGCTTTAGAGGCTCCAGACTTGGACACCATGTCAAACGGAGAATATGCCTGCATTGGGTGGGAACTGGTGCTCATCGGAATTTTGGTTTCTTATATGATGGATTTTGTACTAGAATATCATTTGACACTTGTCAACTATTTTCTTCATTGTAAATTAGCAGAATGCATTAATGCAGTCACCTCAAACTCGATCTTCAACATGAGTCATCACACATCATTTCATTCGGTGCAAATGTATGCCATTTTTGTTGCTCTTCATTATCATATTACGAGAAAATTAAGACGAGGCCAGTTGAGACAACCTTTTAGCCATTTCACCGTGTTCAAGTTGGTAGACCAAACTTCCATGTGTATAAAAAACAATTTACCCAGTGACAATCACTACCCCTTATTAAAGTATTTGTTTTCGTACCATCGTAATTTCTATCTCTGAAAATTGGCGTTTTATGCATACGAATGGAAGCGTGGATACGGAAATAAAATGTATAGCAACTCAAAACAGACGGACTCATAACATATCAGCTCTTCTTGCACTCGTAAAACTATTTTAAAAGATAAATGATAGCGTTTGGCATTTTCATACCAAATATTTCCAGTTGTTTGTTAAATTCATGTTATGTATATAAACGGAACTCATGTTATGTATATAAATCACGGATGTCTCGGGTATGACCGAAATGGTCATACTGGGTTATAGCGACCCAGATTTTGCTGACCTGGTTTCATGAATTGAACAATGGGGAGAGTAAAATAAAACAATTACTGTTTGATTCTACTTCCTCAACCGAAATATTGCGACGCAATTTCAATTCTAATAACGAATGCTCCGGATAGTTTTAATAAAATATTTAAAGCAGCGAGTTAGCGACATTTAGAATTAAGGATAGTGCAGCAGAAAAGTAATTAGATATGAAAGGTTTATTCCACAATAAATTCCAAAGCTTCATGTTATCAGCAAGTAAGATGATGCCAATGGTATTATTAACGCCTTCTTTAAAATGTCTTGTTTGTAATTAATGTAAATGTTTTGCCCAACGGTTCTCATGTGAACCATCACTAATTTTGACCCCCGGAGAAACCTGGCCATTGCCATTAGATAGGTTCATCATTGCTTTCATCGCTATATTCAGTTTGATTCCTTCTGACCAAGTTCAATTTAGCAGGTGTGTAAAAATCTATTACTTGCTTTAAAATGCGACCTGGTTTTATTAATTCATTCGATTCAAGCATTCATATACCAGAGAAACACTAATGGCGTTGAGCCATTGTACTCACTTCTCCGAACCGAAAATACTGTTTATTCATTATTGTTAACTTTCAATAATACATACTGTCATCCACGTCTTCCTGAATCGATGTACTTAAAGCTAAAGGAGTTGTCAGAGCCAGCTCATTGCTAATTCTCCCGTTGGTTGCTACAATCTTGTTAGCTCCTTCCTTTAGTTTTGAGTCCAAGTTCCACGTCAGCTATTCCTCACAATGCCAGTGACAGGACGCCAGTACGAACCCCATCCCATCGAAAGCGTCAGTCCAGTAATCGCCATCATTGACATTGACAGTTTTGAATGCCAACTGTACCAACGGGATAAACCTCACACTAAGGGATTGCCATGTGCCGTTGTCAATCAGGGAGGCAGGTAAGAATTATGTTTCGAGCATTTCAAGACAATCCATATGTACAGGTCTAATTCTGCCCTAGTAACGTCTCATTGTCTAGTTCCAGACATGCAGTATTGTTCGCATTAAAACAAACCAGCATTTTTAATTTTGTCTCACAATGCCCATTTACATATTACATCAATCTAATCTAATAATGTATAATTGACGTGCTGGTTTTAGGCTCGTTTCCAACAACTACGAGGCCAAGAGCATGGGGGTGAATAGGAATGACACTCCGTACTTGTGGAAGGTAAGTAGGTAGTTAATAAAGAAGAAGCTATTAAGGATACCTAATAAAATATTTATTGTTCTTTTTCTTCTTGGAAGGCAAAGGGTGTGTGTCCAAGGCTCCACATCTTTGACAAGCCGGACAAATATGAAAAGCAGGACAATACGAAATGCAGGGCGGGGACGTACGAGGTGACAAAATGCATCGAAAACTTCCTGAAGGATACGTACCCGGAAGTAATGGTGCAGGTTGTCTCATCGGATGAGATTTTTCTCAATATAACATCCGTAGTAACCAAACGCCATGAAGAATTCGAGACCCTGCGTTCTACATGGCCCCCCAGAAAAGCTGAAGGTGCAGCAATCAACATTCCGCATGGAATTGTTTGGGAGAGGGCATCGGAGCAAAGAGTCGGCCCAATGAGGTATAAAGTTCCACACAAGGTAGGTTTCAATTGTTCTCCATTGAATAGATAATCCAATTATTATTTTTGTTTAGCCGAAAGAGGGACCCTGTGGGATGATGGTCAGTCAGAAGTCGTACGCGTACAAAAATGAAGAGCGTCTCATTTATGGCGCAGATTTCATGCGTGAAATCGGGTCACATTTGAAAAAGACCACGGGTCTTTATTCCTCTGCGGGTGTCTCGTCCAACAAATTGCTCGCCAAAATAGCCTGTGGCCTTAACAAGCCGATGAAAGTGACCGCGTTGCCGGAGGAGTCGCTGAAAAGGATCGGAGAAAATCTACCCATTTCTTCCGTTCCAGGTTTAGGAGGGCAAATTGGCGAAACCCTTAAAGAGGTGTTTCAAGTGGAAAAGATGTCCGAGATTCTGAAGATTGACTTTACGCAATTGGAAGAAGTTTTTGGGAAGGAGAAAGCGCAGGAAGTTTATTCACGAGCCATGGGGAAAGATGAGACGCCTGTTGTGCATAAACTCTACAAGGATAAGATTACATGCAACAAGCCCAGGGATGGTAAGTTGAGACAATGGAATGTATCACTTTGGTAATTCTGAAACATTGCATTTTTGATGTAGACATACGAACTATGCGGAGGCTCCGTGTAGTTTTGCATTACCTTTACCTGGAAATCATGGTGATCGTGGGCGAGGAAAACAAACGATGGGGGAGGACCTGTGAAGAAGCTGTCGTGTCATGGAAACTGGACAGTTACGAAGTGGGGCTCTCAGAGGTGTTTCGCATTCGCTCGAGGATTGGGACTCTTGAAAAGAGGGTTTTTCAAGCGATAAAATCTGCCGAGGGTTTCGATCCAACCAGTTTTTCAATTGTAGAACTCTCATTTTCCTTGAGGAATTGGATTCCCCTGTGAGACACTTCTTTGAATTAATTTTTTGGATTTACTCTATTCAATTTCTTTTGCTGTAGAAACGGAACGTCCACATCCAGAATGAACTCGGCAGAGGGAGACAGTTCCGAAGAAGACGGGGGTGAAGTTACAATTGACGGGGTACAAAGAAAAATATCAGCATCTTCGTCAGATTCAGCAGCAATTTCTGAAGACAGCGGTTTTTGTGCCCCTCGATCGCAACTTTCGGACAGGCTCCGAGTTCGTTCTGAACTGCCAGAGATCATTCCTGAGTTTAACGTGGAGGAAGTCCTGGGTAGCTTTAGAATCAACAAGGATTTGACGTGTAGTGTCGGAGAAGACGTGGGAATCCCCACCCTTCTTCCAAGCGAGCAATTGACGAAACTGAAAGGCTACAAACTCCTGAAACACTACAACTTCAAAACGTCTCCTCCAAGCCTCGTGATGGACTACACGAAATTCAACACCAGAAAGCATGAATGCTTCTCCCAATGGTTGAAAGACAATGATGTAAGCCTCGACGGAATTCATTTTGTTTGCTTCATGGGCAGACTCCTTCGTCCATTAAAGACCATTGAGAATAAAACCCACGGCGACTGGAGCATGTATGGAATGAATGCCAACGGAGTGATCTATCTTTGGGACGAAAAGTGCAACCGGTCGGTTCGACGATCCTGCAAAGACGAAATCACATATGCCGGATTCCTCTTTGAGCATCTAATCACAGGAAATGACCAGGAAGGTGCTCACGTGGATGGCATCACTAAGGTACTCCATTCTGTCTACCATCATTGTCGCAATGTGCCCCAATGCTTATACCTTGTTCTTTTACAGGCTTTTCCTATACAAAAGGCGAAGTTTGGCAAGCATAGGCTCCTAATGCTTGGTCATGCGGATGCTCAAGATGAGGATGGAGGACTTGTGCAGGCAACCATACATTTGGACGCGAGACTGTTTTACACCCCCAACCCATCGTTGGTGACAGAACGAAAAATGAAAGTTTGGGCCCAAGCCGTTGTGTCTGGAGCTAAATCCGTAGTTATAGGAATGAAAGACATGGCAAACGTGGTGCGTGGCGTTCAACACATTTCACTGGAGGAATTGTCAGCACAACTTGATGACCACGAGAGGAAGTTGTCATTTGTCTTCCTTCATCGACTGCTGGATTGGATAAAGGAGCATCTACCGGTTCTTAACGTTATGCTATTTTGTTTCGACTTGATTTTGACAATGCGTTTTTTTTTCTTGCTCAAGGCTTCCGACTACAAACTTGTGAAAAGGTTCGCCTGGGTGCCGACCGAAAGTGGCAAAGTTCATTGTTCCATTGAACCCCTATCAGAAGTGGAGAAACTTCTTGTGCCAAAGATTTACTTCAACACGGAAAGAAGGTACATTTCATGAGTCATAGTCGTACTGATTTGCAGGTCACTAT